>JAODPA010026680.1:0-12697 GCA_025585075.1 Nepenthes mirabilis
AAGAAGGTGAGAAGTTGACTTTTTGTCCTCTTCCCACAGACGGCGCCAATGTTGCGTTTCGATCCGACCGCCGTACAAGGCCTGCGTGCGCTGACGTCAAGTGGACGGAAACAATTGCAACATAAAGAGAGTGAGTTGGGGCGAGTGAAAGGTGCGAGAGAGACGAGGATGGACGCACAGATTTTTACGTGGAAACCCCCCTTTAAAACGAAGGGAAAACCACGAGGCTGGAAGCCTGGAAATACTCTTCACTATTTTGTGGTTGAGTACAAGAATGCGAAGTTCAAAGTACAGGGAAAGTGCTTTGTTCCTCTCTTTTGGCTCTTTCACTTGCTCCGGAAAACAGAATCCCCTTTTTGTCTGCCTTGGGTGCGCATTTATAGGCGTAGAAAGGTAACCGTTGGAAGTTTTCACACTGCCCACGGCACCTACTGGACGGTTGGCCACCTACTCCCACGCCATGTCAGGCACGCTGGGGTGTCAGGCATGCTGGCGTGTTTGGTGAGTTAACGCCGCCATTGGCCCGCTGTGGTGGCAGTGTCAGCCTTGAGGTGACATGGCGTGTTCTGGGGATTGCTGCTGACAGCGCTGGCGTGTAGCGGAATTTACGCACTCCTTGGTAACCGTGAAACAGCTGAGTTGGCACTCTCGGATAATAGAGGCAGTCCTCGTCCTTCACTGGCTCATTTTTGTAGTTTGATTGAGTCCGCGTACAATTGGCTTCAGGCGTTACGCGTGCTATTGAGTCCGCGTAGTTTAAGGAAACCTCTCGGTCATTCTGTATTACACGTGATAGCTTGAGCCTCTCGGATCAAGAACGCTCGTCCGATTTCCACGCTAATTCTAGGACCCCTGGGTAACGGATCCCAACAATATTATTAAATGATACTTTGTATAGGGCTCCCACTATCACATATCATAAAGCATAAAATTAAAAATATATCATTTGATAGGATATACTCGTAATATATTATATTTGTTTTTTACTAGTGCAACAAAATGAGTGATGGTCTTAGTGACCTGGGAAGGAATAAGAATAAAGCGTAAACTATATATTTTTAAAAAATTGAGTTTGATGGGTACGTTTATAGTAGGTTGGTCCAAAAAGAAAAACGACTCAAATTTACAAATGCCTATATACGTATCTAGACAGTCAATGCTAGGTGTTAACCGGATGAGATGCCAAGTTGGGCGGCCAACAGGCTCCGCATGAGACGGTCAACATTTCTGTTGATCGAAAGTGTTACAATAAGCCGGCCTAAGAGAGTAAGCCTCACGTGGGTTAGGCCCAATTGAGCCTACACCTCCGTACGAGACTAGTAACGGCTCTCTTCCCTAATTTTGCACCTTTCTAGAACATATTATTCGTTGTAACAGGTACTAACAAATTCAGCGCACGTCCCATGAGAAAGTACCAAATTCTCTCTTCCTACCCACTGCAAACCCTAACGGTAATAAGATGGAGATGGAAGGCAAGTAATATTGAGAGCCGTTACCTCTATTAAAGTTCCGTGTCAGGAAAGGAAGTAATCCCAATAGATTGTAGAAATCAAGCCTTCCTATCCAAAAAAGGTTGCCTAACATTTCATCTATAAAAACCCATGGAGTCTTCAATTCATGGCACGCTCACTTCTAAAGCTACAGACGCTCACTGTTGAGATCATGCACGCTCATTGCTCAGACTTCCAAGGCTCACTTCTCTCATAAAAGCTCTAATAGTACTTTGATAGTTTTTCAAACTCTCATACTTACAGAATTCTGACTCTCTCCCTCTCTTACTACGTTTCTTGCAAACACAATGCTGAAAAACCGTGCTTCTCACAAGCCATAGAAAAACCTCTCACGTTAAGAACCAAACCCCTATCCCAAACACTCTTCATCTTCTCATTACTTACATTTTTCTTTACCTTCTTAAAAATTTGAAGGCCGATTATTGATTTGAGTGTCGAAATATTTTCGGTAGGACCACATCCCGCTAGCACTTGACCTCTCGTTTGCTGTAGTGGCGTGTAGGGTCCAAACTCGGTGAACGGAGCCGGATTCAGACAATCAAGTCGATATAAATCTGTTTGAAACTAGGATCCATGGCCGCATCATTGGCGCCGTCTGTGAAAAACGCTTACAAAAAACCAACCATGTTTTTCTATAAATATTTCTCAATTTCACCTTCCAAACTAATCAGAACGGTGAACACAAGAGTACAAGCTAGCGAACCCACTAGAGATGTGACCTCTCCCGACTAAGATCATGCTGCTGGTGCCATGGTCAATGGGATGGTCAACGAGGTGCCCGCACCATTCTTTCAAAATCTGGTGGAGCATATGCAAAATACCAACAGGATACTCAAAATGCTCTGCTCCCACCAGGAGCACTCTTGGCAGGAGGCCCCACCCAGGGCAATCACTGCACCGGCCTCCAAGAGAGGAGGCCAGAGGAAAAAGTCGACCAGAAAATCAAAAAGGCCAGCTAACATCCAAACGCCTGAGTTCTCATGTGCTCCAAGCCAGCCAAGGCCTGAAGAGCGCTCAGGAAGCATGACTTCGAAGAAAAGTTCAGAACAAAGGAACTCTGGATACTCTCCTGTGGAGATCAGGACCCAGGCCTAGGAGGGAGCCTCTCGGGTCATTAAATCTATTGGTGGTAGTAGCAAGTCGGCTACTAGCCACACCAGAGAAGGAACGAAGTTGAGGACCAATCTCAACTCCAAGAGATTAGCCAACGCTAGTCGGGCAGATCCGAGATTGGAGAAAATTTAGAACCTTGTGTTCAAAGATGACAAGCATGTTATCGATCTGGACAAATCTCCTTTCACCACCAAAATCTTAAACTGACCAATGCCGGCAAAGTTTAAGATGCAACCCCTTGACTTGTACGATGGGAGCGCTGATTCGGTGAATCATTTGGATTATTTCCGCACCTATCAGAGTCTATAAGGGTTAGAAGACGCAATAATGTGCCGTTACTTTCCGCTAACTTTGAAAGGGGATGCTTGTATATGGTTCCACCCCCTCCCCTCAGACTTGATCAGGAGCTTTAGAGAGCTGACTGATCCCTTCTTGGCATAGTACGCCTCCATTCACCGAGAAGAGAAGTAGTCTTGGCACCTCTCTCATATCAAACAAAAGTAGGGAGAGAATCCACAAAAGTTTTTGGATCGCTTCGTGGCGGAGGTTAGATAGATCCCCAAGCTTACAGAGGAGATGAAACTAGGTAGTTTTATTTTTGCGCTGACATACGAAGATTTCTTTAGGCACCTAGCGCATAAGAATCTGCAGACCTTCCGGGAAGCGGAATCCATTACCTGGGCCTACGCAGCAGTAGAGGAGGCCAATGAAACTAAGCGTCTTGAGCGAATCGAACAACCTTGCTCATTCCTAGGAGTGGGAAAGAAAAAGTTTAACAGTGGTGATCACTCCCGCAAGAAGCACCACAGGACTGGACCATTAGAGCATAAAGACTACGGGCCGATTAGCCTGACGTCCTTGACCAACATATATTCAAACGTCCTTATGCAGATCCGTTGGGAGTAATTTCTTAAGTGGCCAAAACAATTTAAGAAGGCGGAGGGAGAAAATCCGACTAAGTATTGCAATTTTCATCAATTTTTTGGACACTCCATAGAGGACTAAAGACTCTCCAGTGGGAGATAGAAGAGCCGATTCGGAGAGGCCACCTTACCAGGTTCGTCAAGAACTCTGGCCAGAGCTCTGGCACTGTAGGCGGAGAAGGACCGAAATCTTCCCCTTCACAGAATCAGGTTGCGGTAGGAGTGGTTAATATGGTCACCACTCGACCGCCTAAGAATCCGGCGAACAATAAGGAGCAGCAAACTTAGCGGAAGAAGTAGTGCACCGCGGACAATTTCATTAGTTTTAGTGACAATGACTTAGTACATGTAATTTTCCCCTATACAGATCCCCTTGTTGTATCTACACTCGTTTCGGATGGTAACGTCAACTACAAACTGAAACGAGTATTTATTGATAATGGAAGCTCACGCGATTTGCTTTACCTTGATGTGTTTTTTAAACTTGATTTGAAAAAGAGTCAATTAAAGCCTACCGAAGGTCCGCTATACAGCCTTGACAACGAGTTAGTGCTCGTCCAAGGGACGATCCAGTTGGAGGTCACCCTAGGCATATATCCGAAAACGGCAAGTCGGAGACTCACCTTCTTAGTAGTCGACCTACCCTCCGTATACAACGCTATACTAGCGGTGTGGGTGAAGTGTAGGGTGAGGAGGTCATTAGGCGGACATGCTACATGTCCAAAATTGCTCTTAGTGGCAGCACCAAGTCTGTAGGGAAACTTGACAATCGAGATGAAAAACCCCTATAGTAAGCGCAGTCTGGGGAGGCAACCGATTTAGTCCCACTGAACTCGGAGGATCCGGAAAGGTGCGTGTAGATCGACAGTTTATTCACCAGCACACTGTGTGATGAGTTGATCGCAATCTTACGATAGAATGTTGACATCTTCGCATGGACTCCCGTTGACATGCCTGGAATTTCGGTCGGAATAATGGTCTACAACTTGGGTCTCGATCTCGATCGCAAACCCATCAAGTAGAAGCGGAGAAACAATTTTGTGAAAAAGTAGGTCGCCATCCGGGAAGAAGTGAGGAAGTTGCTAGACGCCGGCTTCATCGGGGAAGTCTAGTACCTGAATTGGCACTCCAATGTCCTCATGGTGAAGAAAAGCAATGGAAAATAGCGAATGTACGTCGACTTTATCGACATTAATAAAGCCTACCTGAAGGATAGTTTTCCTTTACCCAAGATCGACCTACTGGTAGACTCTACATCCGGACATGAGTTGTTGAGTTTTATGGATGCATACTTAGGTAACAACCAGATCTGGATAAGTCCAGAAGACGAGGAGCACACCTCGTTCATGACAGACCAGGACATTTATTGTTATAAGGTAATGCCCTTTGGTCTGAAGAACGTGGGAGTTACTTACCAGTAGCTCGTGAACAAAATATTTTAGAAGCATATCAGTCACAATATGAAAGTGTACGTCGACGATATGCTCGTCAAGAGTAGGACCACCAGTGACCATATCCGTGATCTGACATAATCATTTGAAGTGCTCCACGCACATCAAATGAAATTGAATCCGGCCAAATGCATTTTCGGAGTGGCATTAGGAAAGTTCTTGAGTTTTATGGTCTCTCAACGAGGGATCAAGGCAAACCTAAAGAAGATCAATACCCTCGCGGATATGACTCCACCGCGGAGCGTCAAGGAGGTCCAGCGGTTGACTGGACGACTGACAGCGTTGTTTTTCTTCTTAGCTAAGGCTGGTGACAAGTATCTGCCGTTCTTTAAGACTTTAAGGGGGATGAAGTCAATCGGCTTCCAATGGACGGTGGAGTGTCAGGTAGCCTTCAATGAGTTGAAGTAGTACCTGGTGAGCTCACCATTGTTAACGTCAACTAAGGACGGAGAGGAGCAGTACCTTTACCTGGCAGTATCAGAAGTGGCCCTCAACTCCATTATTATATGCCAGGACTCCGGCACTTAACGGCCGATCTACTACGTGAGCAAGACGTTGACCGACCTAGAGACGTGCTACTCACGTGCAAAGAAGTTAGCTTTAGCGCTTGTTTTCTCTGCCCGAAAATTGAGGTCCTACTTCCAGGCTCATCATGTGATTATTTTCATCGACCAGCCTCTGAAGAGTATTTTTTAGAAACCTGATGTTTTTGGGCAGCTGGTGAAGTGGGCTATTAAATTGGGAGAGTTTAACATTAAATTTCGGCCCAGATAGGCCATTAAAGGGTAGGATTTGGTCGCCTTTATCGTTGAGACCGCGACCCTAATTCTTGAAAAATAGTCCCCTAAGGATACAAAATAGCATGAGGGAATGCCGGAGTGGGTCCTCCATGTCCTCCATATTGACGGATTGTCTACAAACTCAGACAGTGGTGCCGGGGTGGTCCTCAAAACCCCTGACGGGTTTTAGGTAAAGTATTTCCTTAGACTCGACTTTCTGGCCACCAACAACACTGTCGAATACAAAGCCTTGTTAGCCCGATTAAGACTAGCCAAACAGTGCTCAGCCAAGTAGTTAACTGTTTACAGTGACTTTGAGCTAGTCCTCAACAAAGTTAATGGGAATTTCGAGGTGAGCAACCCATACTTGGCCAAGTACTTGGCAAAAGTTAGAGAGGCCACTCGGAGTTTCAAAAGGCTGACCCTGGTCCATATTCCTAGAATTGATAATTGGAAGGCCGACCAACTGGCCAAAGCGGCGGAGGCTGAAAACCCAGAGCAGTACTTGAGAGACATGCGTGAGGTTCTAAGCGCTTCTAGCATAGAGGAATAGGAAGCGATGCAGATCTCCGAGACAAAAAATTAAATGACGCTATACCAAATGTATCTGAAGGATGGAGCATTGCCAGAAGACGCGGATGAATCTAAGTGGATCAAGAAGACGGCCGGCTGGTACACTGTAATCGATAGACGGCTATATTTCCGTTGCTACTCGACTCCGTACCTCTAGTGCCTCACCCCTGAGGAGGCCGACTACGCCTTGGGCGAAGTTCACTTTGGGATTTGTGGATCACACGTTGGCAGCAAGAATTTGGCATTCAAGATCATGAGACAGGGTTACTACTAGCTATCAATGAAGAAGGATGCACTCGATTTCGTAAAGAAGTGTGAGGGCTACCAGTTTCACGGCATCCTTCACCACCAGTCATTCGTCGAGCTGAAATCCCTCGAGACTCCTTGGCCCTTCGTGCAGTGGGGGCTTGATATTCTGGGCTCATTTTCCATTTCAACAGGGCAAAGGAAGTTTATTATTGTAGGCATCGACTATTTAATCAAGTGGGTTGAGGCTATCCCGCTGGAAAAGATCACGGAATACAATGCTCTTGAATTCATTCGTTAGAACATAAATAGCAGGTTTGGCGTTCCAGAGGTCATAGTGATTCATAAAGGAACCCAATTCTAAGAAAAATGCTTCACTAAGTATTGCGCCAGCCTAGGTATTAGGTTTGCCCATACTTCGATGGTGTACCCTCAAGCAAATAGACACGCTACTCCACGGTCTTAAGACTAAGCTGGAGGACGCAGGGAGATTTTAGGTGGACGAGCTGCCCTTCATCCTTTGGTCTTATCGGATGACTCCAAAGGAGCCAACTAGTGAGACACACTTTACTCTGTACTACGGGACTGAAACGGTAATTTCGGTTGAGATCGGGCTTTCCAATCTTAGGGTTAAATCTTTCAACCCATAAGGTAACTCCCAAAAAATTTGGAAACACCTAGAATTATTAGAGGTAGCCCGCAACGCTATTCGGATGTGGACTGCAGCCTACCAATAGCGAATTGCCCACTATTACAACAAGAATGTAAAAGTGCGGCAATTCGACGTTGAAGATTGTGTCCTGCGAAGTATCGAGGGTACGAGCAAGATTTCTAACCGGAATAAGCTTTTTCCAAATTGGGAAGGGCATTTCCTAGTCTCTGTTGTCCTGTGAAACAGAGCATATACGTTTGGAAAGTAGAATGAAAAGTTGGTCCCACAGATATAGAACGCGATCCACCTCAAACGTTATTTTCAATAAGGGTCCGAGTAGGTAGTTTGTGTGTCTATGTGTTAGTACATGTACTCAATATTTAATTAATAAAATAAGTATTCTCTTTTGTATGCTGTGTTTGGTTGTCTTCTTTTTTGTACATATTGCATGTTGTGTGCCTTTTTGTTGTAGAGTTAGGCGACCTAGACTAGCTCTAAGTCGGGCAGGTTTTCACTCGCTCGTTACTAAACGCTGGTCATCCAAGCGGCTTGTGAGCGATGGTATTTAAAGCCTGGTCATCCAGGCAGCTCGTGAGCGGTCGTATTTGAACATCAATCATCGAGCGGCTCGTAAGTGGTCAAATTTAAACCCTAGTCATCCAAGCGAGCCATAAGTGGTCGTATTTAAACTTTGGTCATTCAAGTGGCCCATTCGCGATCAAAATCTTAGGGGGATTGCGCAGCACACGTGACAACCTCCTTTACAAGGAGATAGCGTGATCAGTCAACGATGGTCGACAGGAGCAAAGCACTCCTCAAAGCTGGCCGCCAAAATTTACACTTCGACTGCGCCACCAAGCCTTACTTATGCGTGAGTATTAGGTAGGCTTGACACGACATCAACGTCAACCTTTGTCTTTCCAAGGACCCAAGTCCTTCGGGAAGCGCCAATAATGCCTTAAACAAGGTGGATGACCAACTTGCGAGCGGCACACAAGGTTGGTCGGCCAGTGCAACGACAGATAATTTTAAAATAGCAATAAAAGTAAAGATACGTGACGTCAATAAAAGCACTCGTTTTATTACTTATGACAATATGCATATACATCAATGTACAAAAAAAGCTAAGGAGATGGTGGTGGCCCTTGACCACTTCGTGGCTCCTCCACAAGGCTCTTGCAACGCTAGGCAGACCGGTTCGCTGAGTCAAGAAACTCTACTGAAAAATAGGGGTCGATCAGCTGTACAATACACCGCCTGATATTGACTTCCTCCCATAACCGTGCCAGCATCATGTCGGAGAACTCGTGAGGGCGAATGCGAAGTCTCAGGTCGTTCTCTGAAGTGGCCATCTGCCCCGCGAGCTGGTTGATATGCCTCGTGGACCGTTCAGCCTCCTCCTTCAGTTGATCATTCACCTCCACCAAGCCGACAACCACAGCATCCTTTAAGCCAACGTTTTCCTCTCTTAGAGCCTCGAAGCCTGGCATTCTCTACCACGAAGCTTGTCGGTACAGACTCCAAGGCGGCCGAATGCTCCCAATGCTCCGCCTTTGGAGCCTCCAACTTTACGTTGAATCAAGCGATCTTTATATTCCTATCAGAAATCGCTTTATCCCTCTGACAAAGTGCATTAATAACTGCGCTTGCAACTTTGTCAGTTTGAAAAAATAATAAAGGTTAGTGATGGCAAAATTTAAGGCAAAGCACGATATAAGAGTATACATGCCAAATCCGACGCATCAGCCTTTCTAGCCTGGCGTGCGACCTTGGCTCCAGCGGCGGAGGACTAGAAGTGCATCCCTCCTGGGTAGGCCTGGCAGCCGCCTCCACTACAAGCTCTTCTGGTAGCTCCTCAGAAAGATCCTTCATCCCCATTGGCTCCTTGGCAAAGGGCTCCTCTTGCCTCTCTACAATCGCACCGACAACCCGAACAGGCTCACTGGCGGTTGGTGCACCTTGAGCCTCCTGGAGCACCCTGGTAGCTGGCTCTTCCGATGATGCAGCGATCAATACAACAGAAAGCGCAGCAAGTGCCTCCTTAGGTTCCCTGGATGGCATCTCCTCCGATGGATCAATGACCCGCTCCACTGTTGGTTCCCTAGGGAGCTCCATTGCTGCCATGCACTTCGGCTGCGACAAGGTCAAAACGACGCAGCTGGCAGAGGAATGTAGTTGAGCCCTATAGGCCTCACCATCAGACTCAATGCTGCCTAGAATGCAGTTATGGCCAACTCCCGAAAGCTGGCCAGCCAGTACACTCCCTGGCTTGGGGGAGGAGGATGAAGAGGGAATCACCGTTCTCTTCACCCTTGGATCCTCAGGACACCCCTCACTAGGTGGCTTTCTGATCATGAGGGCCCCAGCCTTCCTTTTCCTCGGAGGCTCCCTCATCTTCTACTTAGAGAAGGAGGCCCCCACTTAACTTTCTTAGTCTCAGCGCGAGAGATCAGGTGGTCCCTCTTGAACTCCACAAGATGTCCCTCAACTAGCTTGGTCAGCCATTCCAGGGACACCGTCTTCTCCTCAGAGGGAGTCCTAGTATAAGTCTTGGGAACCTTGCCCCACTCCCTGGCCAACGGCCAGGACTCACCCACGCGAATGAAGAAGAATCGATTTTTCCAATTCTTCAAGGAGTCATATATGGCGGTGCTTACCTGGAGACCGACGCAAGGGGCCAGGATGATCCACTATGCTCCCTAGTTAAACTTAAACAGCCCTCTGACCATCGTCATCGTCAGCCGCCTCGAATGCTTACAAAAGAATATACACAAGGAGCATAAATATCGCACAGCGTTCGTGTGAAACTGTGCGATTGGGACTTGAAATGCCTTGAAGATCGCCAGCAACTTGTCGACGATCAAAACGTGTACCCCACTCCTCAAATGGGCCTCATAGATGGTCACATATCCCTCAGGCGGTAAAAACGCCCTATCCTCATTCCCAGGAACTAAGAAGGTGACCTCCTTAGGAATGTTGTACTCCACATACAACTCATTCATATCATCTTCTCCGAGGATCGAAGCATTTTTTGTAACAGAGGAAGCCATGGATGTGGAAGTGCAAGAGGTAGCAGAATACTTATGGTTTTTCAGTAAGGGAAGATGAAGGAAAGTTTGAAAAATTCAAAAATAAAATTGACGAACAATTTAAAGGGCAGTGTGAACACAGAGCACACTAACCGTCTCGTAAATGTGCGCTATCATTGCTGCCACGTGTCATTTTCTGAACGGACACCATTGGATTAGATCCTCTAACGCATTACTTATCAGGATCTTGAATTCACCGCATGCAAACACGTGGTGGCCTTTTTGTTTGACAGGCTGGCTAATGATGGCACGTCATTCCAATTCCCACAAGTCCTTCAGATTTTGGTCTAGACCGAATTTTGGCCTAGACGGTCAACAAATCCGATCAATATTTTTCTCAAAAAGTCCTCCTGATTTTGGCTTAGATGGTTAACAAATTCAATCAACATTTCCTTCAACAAAGTCCTTTGGATTTTGGCCTAAACGGTCAACAAATTCGGTCAACATTTCCTTCAACAGTTTGTCAAATTTTGGCCTAGACGGTCAATAAATCCGGTCAACATTTTCTTTGTCAGTTCACCAGATTTTGGCCTAAATAGTCAACGAATCTGGTCAATGTATCCTTTCACAGTTCTTCAGATTTTGGCCTAGACAGTGAACGAATCTAGTTAGCTCTTTAGAAGCACTATAGGCTTTTCCCTAGACGGTCAACAACTTCGTCACCAGTCTAATAGACCTTAATGGATGACAGTTAGACACGTCCCATCATAAACATGCTGGAGGTCAAAACTCAGACCACTAGTATGGGGCGCTGGTGATGAATATGCTTATAGTGGGCAGGCCGAATAAGAGAAACGATCCAAATTCACAAATTTTCATATATGTGCCTGGACGTGTTGACCAGATGAGAGGCCAAGTTGGGTGGCCAACAGGCTCTCCATGAGAAAGTCAATATTTCTGTTGACCGAAAATGTTACAGTAGGTCGGCCTAAGAGAGCAAGCCTCATATAAGTCAGGCCTAGTTGGGCCCACACTTTCGTACACGATCAGCAATGACTCTCTTCCCTAACTTTGTGCCTTTCCAGAAGGTAATATTCATTGTAACGGGTACCAAAAGATTCAGCACACATCCCATGAAAAAAGCGTCAGATTCTCTCTTTTACCCACTACAAACCCTAACGGTAACAAGATGGAGAAGGAAGGCAAGTAATCCTAGGAGCCATTACCACCATTAAAGTTCCCAATCAAGAAAGGAAGCAATCCCAATAGATTATAGGAATCAAGCCTTCTTGTTCAAAGAATGTGACGACCCGACTTTTTACCATCAACTAAAGCCGCCGTCAAATAAAAAATCCTTACTTTTAAATAAATTATGGAAGGATAATTAGATGGACATAAAAATTTTTCTTTTCTTCTTTCAAACCTGAGATGCATACTAGAAATTATTACTTTTATTTATCCAAAAATATCACGGAAACAAACTAACATTCATAAGCAGCGGGATAATTTTACAAGTCTCCTCAAAATATCAAAAGTAAAATAAACAAAACTTCCAAAGATTTGCTCCGGCCATTCAGCTACACCATAAGGTTCTACTCAACTTCATCTT
Organism: Nepenthes mirabilis; assembly: GCA_025585075.1. Lineage (NCBI taxonomy): Eukaryota > Viridiplantae > Streptophyta > Magnoliopsida > Caryophyllales > Nepenthaceae > Nepenthes > Nepenthes mirabilis. The sequence goes on from JAODPA010026680.1 coordinate 11,887, forward strand.
CCATAAGCTTTTCGTCATCTGAAAAGTGGCAAGAATGAGCTTACAAAACCCAACAGGATACTCACATGCAGAAAACATAAACATACATATAATTTGATCAACACATAATTTCATAACATAGCATAGCATACGAAAATCATAATATCGTTTCTTTTTCAGTTCTTATTTTTTTCATCTTGTCTTCGAAAAATTCATCAAAATCCTTCGAAATTCTTATCATCTTTAGGGACCGGACGAGAGCGGACAACATCGAGGACGGGTTGTGCGCTACCCCACAACCTAAAGCCGTATCCCCTCATTATGCTCCCCGGGGCGGGAGGTAATGCCTTTAACCCGACATACGGGGATATAATCCATAGTTCTTATACCACCAAAAGGTCCCCTCCCGTGGCCCAGGAGGCATCCTCGAGTGTCACTCCAATATCCTTCATCCATCTTTAACAGCAAGTTTAATGATAACTCGGTTCTTGGTTCGTGTTCTTTAATGGCCAATCATCATAGATCAAAAGTCGGAAGAGTTCCACTTACTGTCCGTACATTTTCCTTGTTCTTATAGCCTTGGTTCTTTAACTTCAACATTTGAAATCCATATCATCTTATTAAAAGTCGGAGTTCATCTTTCAAAAATCCAAAATTCAATATCCGAAGTTCTTTTTCAATAAAAAAAAAAGATAGAGTCTTGTTCATCAAATTTCCGGAGTTCTTTTCAAACAGAAGGCCGTAGTTCCAAAAGCCGAAGTTCTTTTATTATTGTCGGAGTTCTTTTCTTACAAAGTCGGAGTTCGTTTCTTTAGTCAAAGTTGGAGTTCTT
>JAODPA010026691.1:0-12697 GCA_025585075.1 Nepenthes mirabilis
TCTTGAGTTATGTTTTCGATGCAGCATTGACTCTCGGAGAGTTGATAATTGATTACATGATATTATTGCTCTTACATATGTAATATTATTACCCAAGATATTCATTAATTGTGAATATTATTAATTATATCATTTGCTAGCTTTTGGATTATCCTTACATTTTTTCAACTCCAAAATAGAGGAGTGTGATAGCGAGTTAGAAGAGATCATTCATTCACTTTGGAGATTTTCAAATGATGACAATGATAGGGTCTAACAACATTTATAATAAGAGATAGAAAACTTTCTTAACTTTTACGATAGATGTTGGACTTTCTTTTGAAACTTTGTTCCCTTTATTTTTATTTTTTTATGGACATTGATTTATCTCTCATTATAAGCAATGACTTTTATAATGGATATTTTATTTAGAATAGATTTCTTATGACCACTTATAATTTGAGTTTTTTTTTCTCATGGTCGATTTCGAATGAGTTGAGTAATTCACGTCCAGGTCATTACAATTATGACAAAAGAAAAATAAGGTTACGTAAGAACCCTTGAAAACTTAAGAATAAAAAATATTCAAGAAATTTTAGGATTTGCTAAATAATTGAGAATTTAGGATACTTTTTGATATATTATAGACCAAGCCATCTTGAGTTACTGGACTTGGTATAAGTGGGATTCTAAGCCTTTACCATATATTGCTAGATGTTTGAACAATATAGTGATAATGCTGGATCTAGAAGTGCTCTTTCGAGCAACAATGTCAAGGAGATGGCAATGGTGCAATGAGCACATCCTTATATGGCTCTATTGGTAAATCATGCTATTAATGCTCAAGTTATTACACCTAGAGCAATGACATCGTCCACTAAGGAACACCAACATTCTCATTATGGTGAGAATATTTAATAAGGGACTTCATTGATCAACAAGTCCCTAAGTTTATAGGTCTTTCGGATCCCATGTTTGTTTAGACATGGATGGCTCGGCTACAGAAGGCTTTTGAGGTGATTCGATGCATGATGGTGAACAAGGTTAGCTTGGCTGTTTAGCGTTTTACTTGGGGAGGCTAATCAGTGGTGAAAAATACTTAATTGAGAGCTTGGGACGACAACATAGGACATCACGTGGGAGGATTTTCGACAGCACTTGTTTGATTAATTTTTCTAATTGTGTGTTTGAGAGACTAAGGAGGTCAAGTTTTTGACGCTAATATAGGAAGACATGACCGTGGCATATTACGAGGCGCAATTCATGAGTTTTTCGTGTTTTGCTCTTTATCTCATATCCAATGAGGAGAGAAAGGTAAGATGAGTTTATAAAGGATTTGAAGACATGATCCAGATGCAGTTAAATACTTTTTACTCTATTGAGTATGGTGTAGTGCTTACACTTACCATGATGATTGAGCTTGACATGATTGGGAAAGGGCACAACTAGCTGACCGCTCAGATACAGCCTAAAGGCGGTGTCACTCATGTTAGGTATCAAATCAAATACCGGCTAAATGGTTCCAATAAGCGCCAGAAGACAAAGAAATCAAATGATAAGTGGCAATACTTTTTTGTGTGGGAAAGTTGGTTATATCGCTAGGAATTACAAGTTGGCGGTGCATATGCCAGATTTTCATCTTGCTTCTTCCGTGGGGCACCATCATTTGGACAGCAGGATCCACTTATATGCTACTATAGTGCCAGGCCTATTCACTTTTCTATAGATTGCTTTGTGCTAACGCACGGGATGGCTGGCCTTTCAAGATACCTGAGACGTTAGGTTCCTGGTTGAGTGTATGTCATGACCAAGCAGGAGGTGCAAGACTCACCTTCCACGGTCCAAGGTATTCTCTATATTTTTGATTGTCCTACAATTCTTTTTTTTTTTTTTTTTGATTCGTCAGTAACACATTCTTTTGTGTCTTTGTGTTTAATGCCACACTTGGAGGCTATACTGAGATCGTTGAACTTCACTTTGGTGGTGTTACCCAAGTCAACTAAACTACTGATACTGATGTGGTGTATGCTAAATGTATTGGTTGAGTAGGTAATTATTGTCTACAAGTGGACTTGATCTCGCTAAAATATTATCGACTGATCTTATTTTTGGCCTAGATTGGTCAGTTGCTTGTCATACCTGCATTAACTGCGTAGGAAGGATTGTTCACTTTACTATCCCCGACCATCCAACATTTGAGTTTAGAGGCATTGGTGGCTAGCCATATCATATCTAGAGTTAAGAGTTCCATTTGATCTAACGAGGATGAAAGTAGTGATTGGTTGGGTGAGATCGACTTCATCAATAGAAATTCAATGTTTCCTTAGACTGGCAGGTAATTGCTGTAAATTTATGGAAAGTTTTTAAGTATCGCTACGCCCTTGACAAAGATAATATAGAAGCATGACAAGTTCATTTAATCAGATGAGTGTGAGGTGGGCTTTTTAAGAATTGAAGTGAAAATTAACTTTGGCATCTGTCTTGATTATCGTTAATTGGTCAAGTGGATACAAAGTATATTGTGACACATTGCGAAGAGACTTTGGTTGCATTCTTATATGACACGAGCAGGTAAAAGCTTACGAATCTAGACAGTTAAAGTCCTACGAGATTAAATACTCGACGATTGATATTAAGCATACAACAATTATTTTTACTATGATGATCTGGAGATATTACTTGTATAGTGAGATGTTCACGATATACACATATTATAAGAACATTAAATACCTATTTTCATAGAAGAATCTCAACATGCAACAAGGGAGATGTTGGATCTTCTAAAGGACTATAACTATGATATTTAATATAAGTCAAGGAAGGCTAATATTTTGTCTAACATGCTTAGTAGGAAATTCGTAGGACTGATTGCACATCTAATGATGTAGGACTAGCATATGTTAGAGGATGTGGAGGACTATCAATTGTAACTACATCCGAGCATGTCTCAGGTGATCGTTTCGTAAATATAGGTTCAGCAAATGTACATTAATCAAATCAAGGAGGATCCTTTATTCATATTAATCTATAAAGACTTAGATAGTGAGACACAAACAAGTCTTCATCCTATAAACAATTGTATATTGAGGCATCATGACCGATTATGTGTTCTAGACATAAAAAACCTACGCAGAGAGATTCTTGATGAGGTGCATCATTACTGATAGACGATATATTCAAGTAATGCCAAGATGTACCAAGACCTAAATAAAATATTAAGGTGGAGCTAATTGCAGAAGGATACTGCATACCACTTTTCTAAGTGTTTGATATGCAGGTTAAGGTGGCGTACATGGAACCAACTAGGAAGCTTCAATCCATGCTCAATTAGAGTTGAAAGTGAGAGCACGTTGCAATGGACTTTATTTTTGAACTTCCAAAGACATTGTGCAAACATGATTCTATTTTAGTGATTATCAATCGTTTGATGAAATCAGTTCACTTCTTAGCAATCAGAGTCAACCTTTCGTTGAACCATTTTGACATGTATACATTGAGAAGATCGCAAGGTTTGACATAATACTGATCACTATTGTTTCTAATAGAAATCCACCATTTGTATCATGACTTTGTCATAGTCTCCACCAGAAGTTGGAAAAAAAAGTTGAGATTCGAAACAACCCTATTTCTTTAGACAAATGAACAGTTCAAACAAACCATTCAAACCTTAGTGGATATATTGTGCTTATCTGTACTTGATCTTGGAGGCAATTGGAATTCACATTGATCATTAGTGAAGTTTACATACAATAATAGTTATTAGGCAAGTATTAGCACGACTGATTTTGAGGCACCTTAAAAAAGGAAGTATTAACCATCAATTAGTTAGGAGGATGTTGAGATCAAAGGAATTTGGAACCCAACATTATTCAGGAGACAAAGAAAAAGATTAGCTTGATTTTAGAATATCCTCGAATGGTCCAAAGTAGACAAAAGAATTACACTAATTAGAGATGATGATACCTATGATTTGAGATTGGTGACATAGTGTTCTTGAAAATTCCACCATGGAAGGGTCTGACATTTTTTAGAGTGAGGGGAAGTTTCGGCTTCACTTTATAAACATTTCAAGATCTTGGAGTTTGTCAATAAGGTATTTCATAGGTTGTTGTTACTACCATCGTTGTCAATAGTGCATAATGTTTTCACATATCAAAACTAAGGAAGTACATGCACGACTCATTTCACTTGAATGACTACACACTGCTACAAGTCCACGAGTATGTATCTTTTGGGGAGTAGCTAGTTCATATATTAGATCATTAAGAGAAAACCCCACGCAATACAATCATCCTAATAGTGAAGATCTTATGGAAGCATTGCACGAGGACAAAGCCACTTGGGAATTGAAGGAAGATATAAAAGGAAATTATTCATATTTGTTTGAGGTATAAAATATGTATTTTAATGATGAAATCCTTTAAGGGAGGATTTTAAGACCTTACTGTTTCAACTCGAGTTTATTAAACTTGGAACTCAAGGTGTCATTGATAAGTATAATTAATAAGCTTGTAAATACATGTGAATTTAGGTTAACTTTATAAAATGATCGAACGTGTTGGAATTACATGATCATTAAATGAATATTTTGATAATTTTTATCAGTATTTAATTAATTAATTTCTGAGGCTTAGAGTATTACCGGATTGTTGTGATTTCATTGAATATTTATGTGTATAATTAAAAATAAATAAATAATTAATTAGAGTATTAGTTATTTGTAATTAATCATTATCTTTGCTGGAAATCACTCCCGTGAAGAAGTTCTTGTGATCGAAGAACTTGGGTAGAGCACGAATGTGCTATTTTATAAAGGAAAGAAATTCCGGTCAACGGGTTGTTGACCAGATGGACGTTCAACGGGGAGTTGACCGGATTGGCGGTCAACTTCACCGGCTAACGATGTTGACCGATTTCACTGAGAGATTTCAGGAGAACAAATTTTTGGACGATCAACAGGAGTGTTGACCGGTCTCGTGAAGAACGTGGACGGCCAACGGTTGGCCGCCCGCTAGGAAATCCAGTATAATGCCAACTCAGCAGATTTTCTGGAGATACGTGATCTCGAACGGTTATGCTGGAGGCATTTTTGACAGAGAATATTCATATTGTTAGCAAGGATTGATCATGTCCTTTTTGAAGGGAAATTACCCTAAATCTCTTGGTGTGTGATTTTTTTTAAAAGGCAAGTATTGTAACTTGCTGTACATGTTCGTAGAGTGCATACGAGAATGTTGTAGAGAGAGAGAGAGAAAAACGGTGAAGGTAAGAGAAACTATAAGCAACCGTGTGTGTGTTGTTTCTGCTCTGTTCTTTGATTTCTCTTTATTCTCTACTGTGTAATAGGAAAACTTATTCCCAAATCTCTCATAGTGAAATATGTTTCAGTGGACGGATTGTCCCGTAATTTTTTCCTTGATTGATAAGGGTTTTCCACGTAAAATTCTGGTGTTCATCGTTCTTCTTCGTTCATATTCCTTACTATGCTATTTGAGTGGAAAAATTTATCGCCATATTTCCCAACAATCTTGTTGTAACCCTACATAGAGCTAAGGAGAAATTAAAAATAAATATAGCAAAACTTGATACGAATCCCCTCTTGCAGCAACCATATATGCTTTCGCACAATCAAATTGACTATTTCTTCTTCTTCTTCTTCTTCTTCTTCTTCTTCTTCTTCTTCTTCTTCTTCAACTTGATACGAATCCCCTCTTACTGTGCCCCTCATGCATGTGCTCTATCTCCTAATTAATCTAACTAATAAATATAAAATTGTTAACATTATGTGAGTTGTAATTCATCTTTTCTAGTCTCTATCCTTAATATTAACAATTAATTCCATTTCCTCCATTTCAATTGAACATTACTTATATTTAGTAGATTTTATCCTGTTAATTAATGGGGAAGTAAAATTATTAGGGTGTGTTTAAGTAGTGTATGTTTTCTTCGAAGACACCACCTTACCTTAATAAGTTCACACATCACCAATCCACCCCCTGTTCTTTCTATATAAGTGGACTCCTTGTATCTTATTGTTGCCATTTTTACTCACTATGTATAAAGAGAGAGAACCTCGAGCTAGAGAGAGAAAGGCTTCAGCAACTGTTTTATTTTTGTTCTTGATATTATATGGATTACTTGGTGAGGACTACGTACTTTATTCAAAAAGAAACAGTGGTGGCCATTTGTGTACTAGACGATATATTTTCATGCATCTTGAGACAAATGAAATTTATACTACTATCGGATATTCTTATCATTGTAAGTAAAATTTTTATTAAAAAATCTAATCATTTTTTCAGAAATTCTTATACTTTCTTTTTAATCAAACTTCATAAATTTATTCATTTCTTTTATGAATTCTAGTTATAAAATAATATAATACGTAAAATATTTGAGACACACACTTTGATTTTATGTTTATATGGCTTCATATTCACCGTTTTTATATAGTGTTTGACTGACGTTAAAGTTAATGTTCAAAAGCTACATTATTATTTGTCTAGAGTTTGAATAAAGTTCGAAAGTCAACATGTAGATGGCCAGATCCGAGTATTTTACGATTTTATAATTTATATCTGCAATTTTATGCCTTTAATATACGATTTAGATTTGTTTAGATCTCGCATTAGGATAGAAGACAATTTTAATGCATAATATACTCTTTGTATTATATAAATTAGTTAAATTTATGATCTATATGCTTGGCGTGAAGTTAGCATGCGATGTTGTGTTCAAACAACAATGCAAAGTTCAAGGTAGGTCGATTGATATGCAAACTTGGTCACGTGATATTAAGAATATATTTTGATATATACATGTATTAAGACAGGGCAAGAAATTTTGTATGTCTAATCTCGAGGAAATTGATTGTTTATTTACTAGGAAGAAGACTGGCATTTGAGTGTCCTGACAGGTAGCATTCAAACACCAAATTCGTTTAGGAAGATTTGAGGAGTCTGAAAATTTTACAAATTTGTTAGCAGCAGACAAGGCCATTTATCTATTTTGATGGCTTTAATGTCTTAGATTGTAGAATTTCTTGGTTGTAGTCGTCAAGTGTAAGCCTAGTGTATGAGTTAGTGTTTGAATACCATAGGACAAAAACATTGTTTTGGTCCGATTCTTAGATGTGAGGTCTAGGATATTTGTTCCAAAGTTGTCTCTCATATTTGGTCATTGGATCCCATTCTTTGTGTAATATTTAGATATATGAGTATATTCTTAATATCTATAAAAAAAAGTAAAAGAAATAATATAAAGACACCATAACTTCAATAAATATGGAACTCGCAAAACTTTTCTGGGATCTATAGTTTTTCAATACTTATTTTCGCATCCGGGTGATTTGAGACCAATAATCGTAGAATGACACTTATAGTCTTATGAATAACGCACGTTGAAATATCGATGGATATTATATCAAGGGATATTAAATTTGGTATGTAGATTTGAGATCGAGTATTTTAGACTACTTATGGGTAATGATCCTAGTTGGAATATGAAAATCTGAGTATGGCATAATTTGACCTTACCCTAAGAGTGTAACGAGAATATTGATCGATGGAGTTGAATTCAATACATGCTCACTGAGGCTGGTAAGGTATTATGCCATTATAGATTTAGTTACTTGTCATACTTGCAAATATTGATTATGTCATATCAATTACCCAATCATTGGTAGAGGAAGTCACGAATCACCTGCCCACCACTTATATCTGAGAATAGTTATACCAAATAATATACATATATAAATAACATATATATAATACACACATGATCTATATTATTACTACGTTCATTCGTGGCACCAACACTATATGCATAAAAATAAAGTGTTAGACTTTTCAGAGATACTTACTAAGAACCAAAATTTATTACCACAAAATTTATGAAAGTATAACTAATAACCATATTAACAATTCGCAGAAATATAAAGTCGTGTTCATTTCATCACAAAATCCAGCACATGCTCTCATACATTCACTACATTTCGTCAAAATACAGTAACTATATCAGCCTAAATCACTTTAGTCTTTACGCTTATTCATCTGGTATAAACTCTTGATCATCATCTGAGAAGTTAGAAAACATCAAGTAAGCCAAATATTTAGTAAAATACAATAACAAAAATATGCATATTTATACTTAAAATCGACATATACAGATATCAGAGGAATATGATCGATATAAAATATAAATAAACTTTCAACTTTTATTTTCTGAGTCTTAATTATCGATTGTCTTTAGGGACTAGGGCTAGTAGGTTTTACTAGCTAACGGAGCGGTCAATCGAGAAAATGATTATGTATATTTTCACACAATTTAAGGCACAGAATTACGCAATTCAACACCCCGTGATGAGCTGTATACTTTTAATCAAATATACGGGACCAAATAACAAAATGCCCTCAAAAGTAACCCCACGCTGAGGTGCAGTCCCTGAATTTTTGTTGTAATATTCTAAGGTATGTTAGAAAATATCACCTGCTGAAAATGATTTCTTAGTCCAGTTTCTTAACCCATGCTAAAAACCTCACATGGAAGCTTTCACATTATTCATAATTCTTTTTCTTTAATTTTTTTCATTTTTAAAGAAAATACTTATTCAAATGAAATTTACAAAACTTCCATATATTTTTTCATAATATCGAACATATAATCATAAGTTATGGTAATTATCGATAAACCAAAAATTATAACAGAAATCGATAAATTTTTTCAATTTCGTAGCTTTATCTTTAATCTTTTTACATGTGTTAAAAAATTCAGATTTAATATATGATATATTCGGCTGATTCGGTTGTCGGTTCAATAGTTAGTTTGGAGCCAACTAGGGTGAATTTCTTTAACTACTTTAAGTACAATTTCTTAAGGACTCAATTTTTGATTTGTGACTGATTTAATGGATAGTTTGTGGGTCGGTTCATTCTGATTTTTCTACAATTTATGAACCGGCTTAATGAACTGGTTCACTATATATGAGCTGAAATTCAGCCTGCTAGCTGGTTCATCCAGTTGATTCAAGGATTGGTTCGAGGATGGATTCAAGTCTTATTTTACTAGTTTAATATTTTATTATTATCTTATTTTATACTAATAAATTTTTGGGTGCCGGTTCATCTGGTCTGAAACCAAAACTGGATCGGTTTAGTGGCCTTAACTTCCAGCGGATGGAACACAAGTGGCTAGTCTGGCAGCTTCTAAAGCCCGGTTTAGTATTATTTCTAAGGTATTTTTGGTCACAATTTCATAGGTTGGCAGTTCAACCTTAGTACTGGAAAATTCGGCCGGGTCAAGTGATGGTTCAACTAGTTCCGAGCCATTTTGGTTTATTTCTTCAAACTGCTAAATTCAGCATCAATGATGCTAAGATCAGTTTGGTCAAATTTAAGAGGCCGGTTCAGTATTCATCTCAGGAAGTTTGAGGTGGTTGGTTTATCGGTAAATAGTGTTGGGTCTGATCACTCCCTTGTGGGTAACCCAACAAACTGGTTCGTCATCGGAGGATTTTCGGAGAGCAGATGACGGAGTTCATTTGGTGGAAATTCGGAAAACATTAGCCGATCAACGGATATTGATTGGCTGGAAGGCAAAATTCCGGTCAACAGGAGGTTGATCATCTGGGGCTGCAGGAGCGTTGCTGGACGGCGGATAGCAGCAGAATCTGGTCAACAGGAATGTTGACCGGATGGCTATGGAGAACGGTCAAATTCTCCGGTAGCAGTTGAAGACGGTCAACAGGGAAGGTTGACCGGATGGGCAGCAAGAGCACTGTTGCATGGCGGAGGGCAATAGAGGACGGTCAACGGGAAAGTTGACAGGCTAAGCAACTGGGCCTTGGAGTCTGTGGAAGATGGCAGCTGGCAAAGGATAGATGTCTTTCCAGGATTGGTCGACAGGCTGGCAGTTGGGCTGTAGAGCACGCGTCTGCACAGTGCAGGGCCTGCAGGAAGCTCAGGAAGGTGATGACATGGCACCTATTATCTGACAGTGGTGACCAGTTGGGCAGATGGGATTAGGTGGAGCCAGGACGTCTATAAATGGGCACCAGGAGCTTCCAGAGCAAGGTGGCCAGCAGGCGTGTGGTCAAGTCTGGTGAAGGCCTTGAGAGCACCACGGGCGAGCATTCGCCGGGGCTTGTGTAGCCAGGGGCGCTGTGCGCCGGCCGCCTTGTGCGGGAGTGAAACGGCGGGCTGCCGTTTCACTAACACTTGTAAAATGTAGAGAGGAGTGCACCACCGGTGAGAAGGAGTAAAAAGAAAAACAGAGAGTGAGAACGAGAGGGTGTTTTCTTGTTTGCTCTGGAAAGATTTTTCTTTGTTATTCTCGGGTGTGTAGCGGATACTCCATCTTGGAGGTTTGTAACCCATTTTACATAGTGAATTTATTGGTGGATTATGTGTCCCATGGTTTTTCCTCTTCGGCTTGGGAAGGGGTTTCTACGTAAAAAATGCTGTGCATCTCTTATTCCTTATTCCTACTAAATGGTGGCTGTCGATGACGGGGGGTTCGGGTTTTCCGCTGCTGCCGGATCTGGTGGATCCGGGTCTTCCGACCCCAACAAATAGTTTAACCTCAGTATATTATACATTGACTGGGCCGGCTACCGGTTTAGACAAATTGGGTCCAATTCAGTCCACTTTTCCCGCCCTACTAGGTTCAGTATTAGCAGGAATGATCAGGGACCAGTGTTGTTATCACTGGTTTTAATGCCAACTTGAAACCGGTTCTTGACTGGTTTGGGGAGTCCTCTTACTGCCAAGAGACTTGTATTTTAAAAATCATTTGGTTTGTGGCTGGTCCAAGCTAATTTTTTGGCTTGTTCAGGTCATATTTTACTGATAGAGATTCTACATTAGTATTTTCTGTTACAGCCGATTTCGGTTTCTATTTTGATGACCGGTTCATGATTGGTTTAGGGACAAATTTTATAGAGTGATGCTTTACATCGCTACAAGACACTTAAGTCACTGTAGTTGTCGGTTCGGCCAATTTAGGGCCCGGATTGTCGGCTGAAATTTTAAATATCAGCATAATTACTGAGGATGGATCTGTTACTGATGTGGGACCTTGTTTAGTGACCGGTTCAGCTCATTTCCATATGCCGTTTGGTCGCAACATAGATAAAGTATTAGGCTTATTGTACACAAAATTTGGGACGGTTTGGAGACCATTCAGTCATCGGTTAAACCGAATTACAAAGGTTGTTTTACCTCTGAATTCTTCATCCACAATACAGCCGAGTATAACTTATGCCAATATGATGACATGAGTAAAAATATAAAACAAAACAAGTATTAGAATGATAATATTTAAAAGAATGATCAATAAACAGTACCAAAGGAAGAAAAGATTCAAATACACTTGTCAAAATATTTGGCTGCACTCCTTTCTCCTATTGATTTTTTGGTTCTACTCCTTAAATTCTCTCTTTCTCGGTTTCTGGTTTCTTGTGCTTTTCCTTCTGTTTTCTCTCCTTATATCCCACAATTTTCTTTCCTTATTCCTCTCCTCTTTTCCTCTCACGTTCTTATATTAATTTGGAATTAAGGTGCTGAGTCACCAGCCCTCTTACAGCTTCTAATTTTCCCTTCCGCATTTTCAACCGTGTGGCTTAATTAGTGTTGTATCATCACCTATTTTGTCATCTAATTATGCTGCCTTGTATTTCTTATTAATTGGTTGAGAATGTCTGATGTTGTGCTGCTTGTGTCACCCCTTTTTCTCCCTTGAAATTTCAGCTTCTGCTGTGGTCAAAATTGGATGCGGCTATTGCCTCTTCAGCAGCTGCAGCTGATTCCATTTTAGCAGCTTATTGCTGCTTCCTTCTGTTTTCCTTTTACTTATTTGGCTAAGTGAATGAGTCATCATGTTGTTGAGGAGGCTGCCAAGTTGATTGTTAATTTATCTTCTAATATATACAGCTATCTATACCCTAAAATATTTTCAACTGAATTATGTTGCAGCCCCCTTCTCTTGCTGATTTACTGCTACCCGGTTTCCTTCCTTAAAATGCATGGGCTGCTACTGCCTGAATTGCTGATGCATGCAGCCATAAGTTGCTTCTTTATTTCCCCCAAATTTGCTAGGTGTTGGTGACTTGCTAAACCAGTTTGCATCTTGGTTGGGAAAAGCTCCAAATTTTGGTGCTTGTGGGCCCCTGCCGTGGAGTTTGCTTCAGCTACTTGCTAAAGTAAGCAGCGATAAGCTGCTTTTTAGTCCCTCCTAATTTTTCTAAGTGTCGGAAAGTTGCTGCTCGGGTGATATCTTAGCAGAGGAAGTCTCCAATTTACATGTTGTAGCTGCTGCGGGGTTTATTACATTGTGCCGTTTCCTGGATTTTGCTGTGTGCCGAGCCTCCATTGCTGAATTTTTGCCACCATCTTAGCTGAATTTTAGTCACATTGTCACCTAAGTCCTTCCTCCGTAACCGGATTTTAATTCGGTTGCTAATTAGATCAATTTAAATGACCAACCATCCTCCCACCCTTTGAAATTAATTCGGTTGTCATTCAGATCTATTAATTATAATCATGTAGGTCTGTTGGATTTAATTTGCTTCGTAACTGCATCCTGAAAGAATTTTGTACAACATTTTCTTGTGTTGAAAAGAAATGATCAAATTAGAAATAATTTGTCAGTTTTATTCTATAGTAATTCAAAGTAAAATATCAAGGAATATAGATAAAGGGACAGATGAGAGAGAATATATATA
>JAODPA010026702.1:0-12697 GCA_025585075.1 Nepenthes mirabilis
TTAAGAATAATTAAAATTAAAACCACTATCGACTCACCTTTACTCGATCTAACAATTGAAAATATTATATTCAATGGGCAGGTGAGCATGACTGTCCCCTCTGAGCGTTGACTATGGCCACCAACGGTAGGCATCTGCTGCATTGATGCCCTCAACGTTGGTCAGGCTGTCGTCGCTGTGTTTGAGGGTTTCTTCGCCGTAATTTGTTGTGTTGTAGGGCACAGCTTGTTGGGCCTAACTCGTCTCTATCTCTACCGATCCATTGTGTGCTAGTCGTAGCTGAGTCTGCTGCATGGCCTTCTAGGCTTTGGTCTTCACAGGGCTTCATTGATGAATGGGCCAGACTTTGGATCAGCCCATAACATAGTAGGACTTGTCACTAGCTCTCTATGCCGGGTGACTGGGTCTTGCTAATTTTTGGTATGTTGGTTGATAGTATGTCTCTAGCTCATGCGTTCCTTCCTGAGATGTTTTATCACTAGTTATCGAGGACTGTGCTTTTTCCGAGGCACCTTGCAGCTTTCCATATAGGGGCGTACAGATTCGATACTCTGTTTGGAAAAAATTTGTTTCTGATTCGAGGCCCAACATTGATTCCTTGTTAATTCCCAACACTGATGTTGGCAGATGTGACTCCCTATTGATGGCTCGTCGGTCTCCCTCCTCGGCTATAAATGAAGAGACTTCTTGCACTTTGGCCCATGATTCATCTTCACATCAACCAAGTAGTGTGGGATCTCAGAGCTGGCATGTGTCCTTCATTGCCTCCCATTGGGATCGGGTGGAGTTCTATGAGATTCGAAGATGTACTTGAAGTCTATCATGATGCTCCTCGCTCGACTTCTTTGATTTCGTAATGAGGGTGGTCCGATCATAGGGCCGTGGTTATCTTCCTCCTCCCACAAGCATTCGGTTGTCTTCCTCTCAAGGAGCTTAAGGGCAAGTGTTTCTCTCAATGTGCTCTCGGATCCTGGGAAGTGACCCTACCTTCGGTTCTTCCTGCTAGGGTCGCCTCTGAAGCTTGACAAAGGAGGTGCTTCTGGAGTCTTCTTGGGATCGAGCCGTCGTTGCGGTGCTAGGACTCACCTAATTCATGTGGCTCAGCTGGTTGCAATGGAAGATGTCCAAAAGGGCAAGCCTCTCGTGCAAGGGTGGTGGCGTCCTACTTAGCTCTTCGCAAGGGAATGGCATTTCCTAGTCCCTGGTCAGGACGCTCAGCGGGAAGATAGACTACATGAACACGGCTACGAGGGGCTTCCCATTGTAGTTGTCTTCCTTGAGCTTATCTTTCCCAAACTAGTTTTTGGGAAAATGCCGTCAGGTCGTCGTTCCATAAATTCTTTCCTTTCTTGTCACCTCGTACATCTGTTGATGTAAATTTTATACTTTATAGAAGAAATTAATAAATGAAACTTCTACATATTTTTTTTGTCTTCATTGCATGGCTTTGACACTCTTGTGTACTTTAACTAATTTGAGTCTTCTGATATTGCCCGGGACGACTCAGTCTTTGCCAGCTTGATAGTGCGGCCCTACTGGCAGCTCGGTCTTTGGAAGTTTAACTCACGATGATTTGCCCTGACTTTCAGTTGGGATGTGATCAGTCAAATCGGACTCAAGTTGGCTGGGGACGGGGGCCATCATCTTGTGATCTAGGAAAATGATGTTACAAGGCATCGGTAGCTAATCAGCGTTGTCGTCATTGTATTAATCAAGGTGTCAGAGCGTATTAATTGCAATGGGATACACCGCGTCAGGCGGCATCATGGAACTGGTGAAAAGACGCGTCGTTTCGTTGCCTCCAAATGACATCGTTGCTGGCGGGGCACTAACTATTTAAGTGCTAGTCCTTAACTGTTTCCTCCATTGCTTATCACCTGCAAATGTTCCAGTTGCTGAGTTTTCCATTTTTCCTTCTGGCCGAATTCTGCTCTGGTCTATAAGTGGTTGATGAGGGCTTCACTTACATTTTTGACCTGCTCATATGACCAGCAGGATTGTCGTCTTCCTCTAAACCAGAGTCCTCATCTGAGGAGGCAAGCTCCAATGAGGAGACGTCGACTGGAGTTAGAGTAGAGCGTTCGGTGGGTGCAGTGATTGCTGAGGAGGACCACCATTCGGAGACCTCAATTCTTGGACCCCAAGGGCTTTTGGAGCTGCTCCTAGTTTTGAGTATGTCGGATGTTTCTGCCAGGTATGTTCGTCTCTCTAGGAGGTCGTATAAATTTTTGTGAGTATGTTTTGTCTATGTAGTCTCTGGCTGACCATCCTTTTATGCTTGATAGCCGTGGAGGGTGCCCTGTCCGATAGAGGAGACTACTTGTGCCTAGCTGGATGAGTTGGAGTGCCAGATTGAGGCTGTCACTGTGGAGGTGTAGTGGGGCTTGGAGTAAGCCAGCCATCTCACTCAAGCTCTATTCGAGTTTGAGGTGAGATCATAAGGGCTCACCGAGAACCACACCCAGGCCTGGGATTAGATTGCCTGAATTGAGGATGAGCTTCGGAGGACTCGAAGGGAGCTTGTTGTCCTTCTGCACGAGAATGCTTGACTCAGAGGCAAACTTTGGCCGTAGGCAAGAATAGGATCTTCTTTTTGTCTTCTTGTATCTTGAGGCTAATAGTTGTCTTCAGATGTACACTCCTAATTTTTCAATGAAACACGCGAAATTATTTTGGTTATTATCGCATGTTGTATGTGATTTGGGTTTTTGAGCGTTGCTATCTTCAACTTGCCGACTGCCAAATTGGGTCATGTGGACCCCTGGTGGCCTACCCTTCTAACAGTTGAGACTCGCGGCTGTTTGTCCCTAACATCGGGTCGGGACAAGGGTTGGTCGGACTTGCCTCGAGCTTGCAAGGGTAGTGCACCGTCAGTTTGCCACTTTGGGGAATAGTGGCATCAAGGTCTTGGAAACTGCAAATCTTTCTGCCAGTTTCCCATCCCGAGTCTATCAGACCACCATTATTGACATCATTCAATTGATGTACTGTAGCACCTTCACGGCTTGGCACGTGTCGCGGTCATGATGAGTCTTAATCCATTGACTCCCCTATGCGACATTGTTTTGGTTTAGGTGGATGTTTATTTAAACCCTGAGCCTTTGCCATTTGCACACCCTTTCTCTTTGATTCAAACTGCTTTGCCTTTGCGATCTCATCTTGCTTACTCATCCATGGCTATCAAGGAGGTTGATAGAATTCGGTCTGTTCTCACTGCTCAGGACGATGAGTCCCTATTTGCACTATTTAAGATCCCAAGTGCCACTGAGTTCCAGCTGCTGGGCACCAATGATAGAGTGTGCTCCCTACCGGCGGGATACATTATGATTTACGAGTCCCAACTGAATGGGGACTTCGTTTTTGAGTCGTGCAGGAGTTGTATGAGATCTTAACAAGTTTGGGCATCCCGTGAGTGAGGTTGTAGCCCAACACGATCCAGTATTTGGTCTCAATGTGCATCTTTGCCCGTCATTACAATTACAAGTTCAACCTCAGGTCGTTGAAGGTGGTCTTCCATTTTAACCGAGGCATGGATTGGATTTCAATGTCCCTGTGCCTGGATTTCCACTTCCGATGGTGAGTCCGGACTCAACCAACAAGTGAAAGGACCGATATTTCTATCTGGAGGTTCCTTCTGAGTAGGCTCCTTCAAATGATTGGGGTAAGGTAGGGATTTCTCTCTTCATCGCTATGGTAGACTAGGAGGAGGGTCGGGAGAAGCCCCTGATGGATCTCCTTCAGGCACATGCCAACACCTTTTAGGGAGAGGCCATTGGCTTACTATGGAGGCCTTTGTTGATGTCTAGTGGGAGCCCCACCTTGAGAGGGTTGAAGTTGTTGCTTACCGCATCCAGGAGGAGGCTTAGAGGGCTAGTCATCCAGAAGCCTTTTGACAGGGCTGCCAAGCGGTAGGAGGTCTCATCCAACTCCTCTTCTAACTACGATTAGGCTATGTTGGAACAGTTATAAAGGCCCAGGAGGTGTTTGGGGAGGGTGGTTCCTGCCGTTACTTCCTCATCTAGCTAGGCATCTAGGCTCGTTGGGTTGACCGAAGGAGGTGAGTCTTCCAAATCTCCTATATTGGTCATGGGTGACTAGGAGGGCGCTTAGGAGGAGCCGATTCCAACACTAACACTAGCCCACTACGGTGCTCTTGTTATTGTAGTGTCCTTACACGAGGAGCTCATGTTGTGCCTTGTTGTTATTGTTGTTGTTGTTGAGGAGGCTTCTTGTGACGATTGGGTAGTTGACATCTTGGCTTAGGAGATTGACGAGGGCCATGAGGTGGCGGGAGCTGAGAACGATGGAGATTGACTCGGCCGTTGGGGTCAAGAAGGCTGTTGAAGTACATTGTTTTGAGTCTTCAGAGCTTGGAGTTTTGAAGGCAGCCAAGGTGGCTGGGACTATGGAGGCTAGCGAAGGGTCTTGTCCTAAGTCCTCAGAGCCCGAGGTCCAAGGGGAGATGGAGGTTGAGCCTGTTGTCGGAGCGGCTGAGGAGGGTGCCGAGGAAGGTGCAGAAACACCTAGCTTCAAGCCCCCTGTGCCGAAGATTTTGGAGGCAGAGGAGCTGGAGGACATTGTGGAGACTGCGAAGACGCCCCCTTCGTGCCCTTTGAAGCCGAGACCTTAGTGCTAGAAGAGCTTACATCAGGTTGTCTGCCCTCGGAGAGGCCATCTTTGGCCGAGGTAATTCTTGTACACCTTCTTATTTCTTTTGTTTACTTTCATTGTTACCTCGACTAACTGATTTTTTGCTTGCAGCTGCAGGAGAGGGTCTATCAACTGGCCACCTTTGTCAACCGTTTGGCCCAGACCATGTCAACCCAGAGGAGCCTAGAGTGAAGCGGGCCACCTATTTTTAGCGTGTGCTGTCTAAGGCTCGGGTGTAGATCTCCTCCCTTAAGGATTCATTGTGCGAGTTTGAGCAAGATCATGCTTGCCTTTGGGATGAGAACCTCCCGCTCAAGGGAGAGCTTTCAACCTCTCTCAGCTTGAATGAGATCGGGGGGCCCTGGAGCATAGGTATTGGGCCGGCATCAATCTCTGCCATCGCTTAGTGGATCTGGTGGCTCTGGGCTTTGCCATTTTGATTTTTCATTTGAGAAATTCCAGAGCTCAGCAGTGGTCAAATCTATTAGGCTCCACCTATGATGCTGTTAGGCCTTCCCATGATGTTGCTGGGCCTTCATCTCATCCGCAGGCAAGCCTCGAGCCTCCGGATCATCCTTCCTCTAGGCAGGATGGCTCTCTTTGTTCATTTTGATTGGGATAATGAAATGAGTAGACCTTGCATATTGAGTTCTTTTATCGCATTCCCGCTTTCTCTTTCTCGTTTTGCCAGCAAAGTAATCTTGCTATTGTTGTTGGGTTTATCTTAGGCACATTAGCCCAATTGTGCTCGTTCGCAGTACTTTGATTCTGTGTGGGGTGCTATTTCCCATGGATTGGACGTTGTTGCACGTTGGTTAGTGAGCCTCACTAGGGTCGGCTGAGTTTCATGGCCATAGTTGCCGGGCTTGGGCGGTGTTGTAGGCCGTTGTCCGCATGCGATCATTGGTGCTCAGTCCTATTGAAGGACGTCATAGCTATTATGCGTATGGTCCTAGCCTGCAGACTATCATTGACGAATGGTACTTTCTCCTTCGAGAGGAGGTCACCGCACGCATGCTATGAAAGCTTCTTAAGGTTTCAGTGGGTACTTGAAAGGGTGATCTCACTCCATGGTCATGAGCCCCCAGGCTATGGTGTTTGACTGTACATGGGCCGCTTGGTAAACTAACTGAGTTTTAAAATCTGACCGCGTGTGGGCCATTTGGTAATATTACTGAGTTTTAAAATTTGACCGTGTATGGGCCACTCGGTAACGGGGCTGAGTTTTTTTGACCGTCTGTAGGTCAACATATGGGTGAATAAAAGTTCACCTGAATTAAAGATAGTTTAGGTTGTTTGATTTTGTGAGACAACAATGAAGCACTAATATGGACAATCAAATATGAACAAACAATTATTTTATTAATGTGATTATAGTACATATTACAAACACTCTGAATGATGCATGCTAACCTTACTTTGGTTTGGTTAAGGCTTATTGGTAGTAGCTTTTAAGGTGGGAGGCGTTCTAGTTCCTCAGAACCAGCTTGCCGTCCTAAGTGTGTAGTTTGTACACATCGTTTCAGAGGATAGCTGAGACAAGGAACGGTTCTTTCCAGTTAGGGGAAAGCTTATTCTTGTTGGCAAGTTTTTCTTGTTGCTTCTATACTTTATAGGACTAGGTCCCCCACTTCGAACTGACAGGTTTTCACTTTCTTGTTATAGTACCATGCGATCCACTGCTAGTGGGCTGCTGTTCGTAGGCGTGCTGCATCTCGGGCTTCTTCATACAAGTCGAGATGCTCTTTGAGCCTTTTTGAAATTGTTGAGTGGGTAAAAGCATTTGACCCGAAGGTTGAAAAGTTTAACCTCTATTAGAATAACAACTTCAATCCCATAATATAGACTGAATGGAATCTTTTGGGTTGGCTCCCTCGGGGTCGTCCTGTATGACCATAGGAAAGATGACAGCTCATTCGCCTGGGAGTCCCTAACGTCCTCGAACTTTGTCTTCAGCCTGTGCAGTGGTGTTATGTTCGTCATTTCCACTTGCCTATTAGCTTACGGGTAGGCAACGAAAATGTGGACCAACCTTATTTCTAGACTCATACAGTACTTGGTGAACTGCTTTCTAGTTAATTGGGTTCTACTATTGGTCACTATAGCCTCAGAAATTCTAAATCGGCATACGATGCTCTGGAAAAAAAACTTCGTCCCATTTTGTTTGGTGATCTGTGCCAATGGGGACACTTCGACCCACTTAGTGAAATAGTCGATACCCATTATGACGAACTTTTCCTACCCAGATGCTATGAGTAAAGGGTCGAGTATGTTGAGCCCCCATTGTGCGAACGGTCAATGCAATTGAGGACATGCAGTTCCACATGTGTCTAATGAGTCATGTTCCAATGGATATGTCAATTATCGTATTTCTTCATGAAGTCCATGGCATCGTGCTTCATCGAGGGCCAGCAAACCTTGCCTCATAATCTTGAAGGCTAGATTCTTCCTTCTGACATGTGCCCCGTAGATACTGAGGTACACATCACCCAACGTGTAATTAACCTCTTCTGGAATGAGACACCTCATGTAGGGGGTGAGTACCTATAGCGATATAACCTTCCATCCACGATAGCGTATCAGCCTACTGTCTTCTTCATGCTCTTGGCCTTTTATGGACTGTCCGGTAGGATGTTGTTGGTCAGGTACCTTTTATACGGGGTTATCCAGTTGTCGTCATCGGTCACTTGCAGAACTTTACCCTTGGGGTCGTCAATGCCTAGGACGATTAGGACATTCCGCATGTCTCTAGCGTATTGTTTTGGGTTCCCTATTATCGCCGCCTTTGCCAGTTAGTCTGCCTTCCAATTCTCTTCTCTCGAGACGTGGACTACTTCGAGTTTGCCAAATGCTTAAGTCAAGCCCCTCGCTTTAGTGAGATATTTTGTGAGAAATGGTTTGACGCCTCAAAGTTCTCCAGGATCTGGTTGATGACCAATTTAGATTCATTGTAGACAACCAGGGATCTAGCTGAGCATTCTTTTGCTAGTTAGAGTTCGTCGAGCAGCACGTCCTACTTAGTGAAGTTGTTGGTGTCTAGAAATTCGAGAGTCATCAAGTACTTTATCTCCAATTCATCTGAAATCCTCAAAGCCATGCTTGCCCCATTGTTGATCTGTGTCGTCGACCCATTGACATGCAAAGTACAAGTCAGAATCCCTAGCTGCTTAGCATCTTTGGCGAGGTCAAGGGCGTCTGGAACAAGGGTCGCCATCTCAACGATAAAGTCTACAAGGACCTGGCCCTTCATGGCTGATTGTGGTTGGAACTCCACATTGAACTCGCCCAATTCAATAGCTCATTTGACTAGTCACTTAGATGTGTCCAGCTTTTACAAAATTCCTTTCAATGGTTAACCGGTCAGGATGATGATCTTGTGCACGTGGAAGTACGGGCACAACATCCTGTTAAAGTAGACGAGGCTAGAGCAATCCTTTTGGCATGTGGATAATGGGTTTCAATGTCTGTTAGGACCTTACTGACATAATGCATTGGCTGTTATATATTAGACTACTAGCAAATGAGGATTGAACTAAGTGTTGTGTCGGAGACCACACGCTACAAATACAGCTTTTTGCCTTCTTGAGGCAAAGTTAGAAGAGAAGGGTTGGAGAGGTACTCATTGAGCTCTTAGAAAGCTGCTTCGCACTCGATCATCCACTGGAAGTCAGTTGCCTTGGTCCCCCTAAAAGCTTTGAAGAACAGTAGGTATTTCTCTGCGGAATTAGGCAGGAATCGGGAGAGGGCAGCGAGCCTTCTGGTGAATGTCTTGATCTCCGTCATAGTTTAGGGCAGACTCATATCAAAGATGGCCTTTATTATCTTGGGGTTCTCCTTGATTCCCCATTGAGAGACGATAACACGCAAGAACTTCACAGACGTCACACCAAATGCACACTTGGCCAGGTTCAGTTTCATCTGGTGCACTCCAGAGGATTTTGGAAGTCTCGTTAAGGTCATGAATATGGTCGCCGGTGGTTTTACTTTCGACGAGTATGTCATCCACGTACACCTCGATATTTCGATCGATCTGGGCTTTGAACATCTTGTTCACGAGCTGCTAGTAGGTGGTCATGATATTCTTCAGACCGAAGGGTATGACCTTATAGCAGTGAGTCTTAGTAAGTTACAAAGGAATTGTGCTATTCGTCCTCTAGAGTCATCCTGATTTGGTTATAACCCAAGTAGGCATCCATTAAATTGAGTAGTTCATGGCCCAGCGTAGAGTTCGCTAATAGGTCAATGCTTGGCAATAGGAAGCTATTCTTGGGGCATGCCTTGTTTACATCCTTGAAGTCAACACATATCCGCCATTTTTTATTGCACTTTTTGACGAGGACAACATTTGATAACTAGTTTAGATACTAGACTTCCCCAATGAACCTCGCGTTGAGCAGTTTCTTCATTTCCTCGCGGATGACGATCAATTTCTCAATCGAGTGGTTCCTATACTTTTGTCAGACAACTTTGTGATCGGGATCTAAACCTAACTTGTAGACCATTATTCCAATCGGTATCTCTGACATGTCAGCAGGTGTTCATACGAAGATGTCAGAATTCTGCCTGAGAAAGGTTATAAGTTGATTGCGGAGGTAACCTGACAGGGAGCTCCTGATTTGCACGCATTTCTTGGTCTTGGTCGTGTCCAAAGGGATTTGATCGGTCGACTCTCCTGACTGAGCCTACAACAGGGAAGTCTCATCATGAAAGTCGAGGTTTCGATCATCTGGCTGAGGGTTGTCGGAGCAATCTAGGACAAGCAGTATATCTGACCAGTTATCTGGTCACCTAGGACCTCTTTGACACCATATGGGATCAGGAACCTCACCTTCAGATGAGGGATCGACGTCACTACCTAGAAAGCGGTCAGGCAGGGTCGTCCCAATATGACATTATAGATCGAGGGGTGGTCCACCACTGAAATGTGAGTATCATGGAGGTCGTTCTTGGGTAAGTCTCTAGCGTGACCTCCAATTGGACTGCACCCTGGACGGGCACTGACTATTATCCAGCCTGTATAGGAGTCACTTGGTCAGCTTCATCTGACTCTTTTTTAATCCAAATTTGAAGTAAGTATCGAAGTAGAGCGAATTTCAAGAGTTTTCATTATCAATGATTATTCATTTCAATTGGTAGCCAATGGTACCATTCGAAACGAGTGCCGATACAATTAGAGGATTAGAGTGGGGAGTTATTACATAAGTCATATCATTTCACTAAAACTAATGACATCATTTCTAACATTACCTTTGGCTTCTTGCTGTTGGAAGCTTTCTTCGGGCGGTTTGAGGCATTGCTTATGGCTGGCTTGGTTGTCACAATGTTGATGACCCCAACCGCAACCCGGTTCCTTGGTCACTCTTACCCTTCTTCATCTGCTCTCCCGGGGCCTACCTCGGGTTTCGCAGGAACCTATTGAGATGCCCTTTGCGGTTCAGGTATTCAATCTCCTTCTATAGTATTCGATAGTCTTCGATATTATGACTCTTAGATCGATAGAAGTGGTAATACTTCTACTGGTCTCCTCCCTTTGAGTTATTTAGTGCCTTTGGCCACTTGAAGAACTTCTCATCTCGGATATACATTAGGATGTTGATGTGGGTGTTATTCAGAGGTGTCAGTTTAGGGTCTTAAACTCCTTCCAAACATCAGGTTCTGCTACGGCTACTTTTGGGGCCCCTGGAAGCAATTATCGTCTCCTATTCTCTTCTTCTCGTTCATTGTTTCCTCTGGGAACTGGTTGGCACGCTTTAACCTCTTTACTTCATTGGCCTCCTCTGCTACTATGTATACTCGGGTGATAGTCTCAGTTTCTAGGAATGTTTGAGAGTTCTGATGAGTCAGGTACTTGAAGAAATCGCCCAACTCCAAAATAGCAATGAAGGCACCAAGCTTCACATTTTCGATGAGCCGGGATATTTGTCGGGCCTCAATAGTGAATCTGGTTAGTAAGCACTTTAAGCTTTTCCCCCTTTTTTGTTGAAGGCAGATGAAGTGTCACGACTACTTCTCCTTCCTCCGGCTGGAAGTAAAATGGGATAGGAAGCAGTTGGCGAGTGCCTCAAACGACTGAATGGAGTTCGGATGGAGGCTGTAGCACTAGGTGCGAGCGTCCCCTTTGAGGGTTAGAGGGAAGCACAGGTACATGGTAGTCTCGCTCAAGCCTTGGAAGCTCTGTAGAGTGCAGAAATGGTCGAGATGATCCATTAGGTCGGAGCCATCGTCGTAAGGTTTTAGGGTAGGCATCTTGAATTTGTGGGGGAGCAGTTATGTCCAGATGTTCATCATGAATAGGGTTCTCCTCAGATCCATGGAGCGTCTGCCGACGTCTCCCTTAAACTTGTGCTGCTGCATCTACTCCACCTTCTCCTCCATCTGGGGGAGGATGCAATTCTTTTGGAATTAAAGAAGGTCCTTAGCTTCGAATGGCTAGGAGAGGGATGTGAGTCATGATGACCACCAGCCTGTGGTGACCACATACTACAAAAGAATTCTCCTTAGGCCAAGGGCTTCTTGTCATTATGGGAGTAGCGGGGATCCCGTTGCTCCGAACTGTCCCTTTGTACCCTGTGGCCAAGTTGGCCCTTTAGCCATGTTTGACACCTACTGCTCAAGGCCAAGGGGCCTTGACATCATCAGGTTGTGGGGTCTTCTTGGTTGGCTTTCTCTTTACCCAATTTCTTCGCTTCGAGGTTAAAACTTTTGTGATGAAGGCGTGAGCCCCCTGTTGTTGCTGGTCCAAACGAGAGTTGATCGGCTAGAGCCTTTTAAACACATCTCCTATTTGGGCAGCAAGAGTGAACACGTCAAATTTAGACCGTCCGTCTGTATGACTACCCATTGAGGGGTCGTCACCTTAGGCGGCAGTGTCCCTTACCAACATGCTGGCTTGTGCCTTGATGTTCACCATGTCCTATTCGCATGAATGTAATGGTTGGACTTTCAAGTTGTTTCCCACAGACGATACCAATGATACGTCCCTGGATCCGGGTTGTAATACGGATTAAGAAGTCACCTGATCTTTCGTATTGAGTGGAATTGAGGTGGGTCCGATCTCCTTTAATAATCTGGGTCCTGCATAATACAACGAATGAATAAGAGGTCAAAAGACTGTAAAGACTCACTCCTGATTTATCCTCCAATGTTTAAGTAGGAAATCTTTCTCCACAAGTGGAAAGATGCGAAGATGTAAGAAAATGTATGGATACACTTATGTGGAGGGAAGGTGAGTAATATTGGAAGGCTTGGCTCTGATGGGTATGTTTGACGGTGAGCAGCTTTTTAGTAATCCTAAAAGTCCTGATTCTAGTGAGTGCGTTCAACGAGGAGCGACTTTGCTTAGAAGGGAATGAGTCGGAAATGCTCTCTCTTAGGATTGTATTTTTGGTTGCCTATTGGGTCTTTTCGCCTTGTGCTCTCTCTGGATTGCCTCCCCTTTTTTGGACTTCCACTTCGTTTCCTTTTCCAGCAGTGGACAAGGGATATTTGTAGACGATGATCTGGCGTGCCTTTGGAGCCAAACCTTGGGCAGCTGTCATGTTGGGATTCACATGTGGTTGGTCATTGACAGAAACTACCAGTGTTAGCTGTCATTTTGCGGTGACAGTGCGATCATGGGTGATCCTTATTGACCTTGGCCAGAGTGTTCCGGCGAATGATTCATCGAGTTGCGTCGGTGGTGGCAGTGGGCCTTGCAGCGGTAGAGTCTTTTTTGCTGAGGGCAGTTTTTGCTGCAAGCAGGCGAGTATGGCCATCCTCTCTGAGTGTTGACTATGGCCACTAATGGTAGGCATTAGTTGCGTCAACGCCCCTTGCGCAGGCAGGCTACTGCCTCTGTGTTGGAAGGTTCCTTTGTCGTAATTAGTCATACTATAGAGGGTTGTTTGTTGGGTTTAGTTGGTTTCTATCTCTATTAGCCCATTATGAACTACCTGTAGTTGTACTTATTGCATGGCTTTCTAGGTTTCGGTCTTCACGGAGCTTTATTGATGAATGGGCCTGACTTTGGATCAGCTCATAGCTTAGCAGGACCCATCAGGTCTAACAT
>JAODPA010026713.1:0-12696 GCA_025585075.1 Nepenthes mirabilis
ACTTTATATTTTATTAATCTGAAAACTTGTGTGGATTATATTAGAAAAACGTAGATAAACATGTCAAAAAAATATGCCAAGAGGAGTTCAAACATAAAGAGATCATAAATATAGATGTATGTAGTCTAAATATGAACTCACATGGTCTGAATTATTTTATCTCATTCATTGATGATTATTTTTTATACATCCATCTCTACTCGCTTCATAAAAAATCAAAACATTAAATATTTTTAAGATATTTAAAACTAAAGTAGAAAAATAATATAGAAAGCAAATTAAGATCTTGACATTAGATAGAAAAAGAAAATACTATGCTAAATGCACCATGAATGGACGTGCACTTAGTCCTTTTACAAAGTTTCTTAAATAATATGGTATAGTTACCTAGTACGTTATGCCTAGTTTTCTAGACCATAATGGTATTACAAAAAGAAAAAAACCAAATATTATTTATTATATATGGTGTAGAATATACTTGGCAATTCTGATCTTTTTAAATCATTGCGGACTAAAATTATTAATGATGCGTCATGAATTCAAATTTTGAATTGATTTGGGTCAAGTTATTCGTTTGAATCCGCTTCCATCCACTGAGTTTGGATCCTATATATCACAACTACGAATAGGAGGTCAGGTGACAGCGAAAAACTGTCCCACCGTAAACACTCTGACACTCAAATTAGGAAACAACTTTCGAATTAAGAAGGTGAAAGTAAAGAATGTAAGGAAATGCATAGCGTGTTTGAGATGGGTGAGTGCTCTCGTTGATAGAGACTTTGTTGGCTCATGAGGAGCATGAGCTCTAAGCACTGCATTCACTGGGAATGTAATGTTAAAGAGAGAGAGAGAGCATTTGTAGTCTGAAAACATGTGAGCTTTTCTACAAAGAGCTTTTGTGGGCAAACCAGAATGTGCCTTGG
Source organism: Nepenthes mirabilis (assembly GCA_025585075.1). Lineage (NCBI taxonomy): Eukaryota > Viridiplantae > Streptophyta > Magnoliopsida > Caryophyllales > Nepenthaceae > Nepenthes > Nepenthes mirabilis. The sequence continues at coordinate 924 of JAODPA010026713.1, forward strand.
AGTGAAGACTCCGTGGCTTTTTATAGTCGCTATACTGGGCGGCCTTCCTTATACAGAAAGGCTTGATTCTCGCACTCTACTGGGCTCCCTACCTTTTCTGGCGTGGAGCTTTTATGGCAGTTATTCGTCTGAATCCGGTCTCATCCACTGAGTTTGGATCCTACACACTACAACTACGAATAAGAGGTCAGGTGGCAGTGAAAAGTTGTCCCACCGTAAATACTCCGATATTTAAATTAGAAAACAACTTTCAAATTTAAAAAGTAAAAGTAAAGAATGTAAGGAAATGTATAGCATGTTTGAGACGAGTGAGTGCTCTTGTTGAGAGAGGCTTTGTTGGCTCGTGATGAGCGTGAGCTCTAAGCACTGTATTCACTGGGATCGTAGTGGTAAAGAGAGAGAGAGAGAGCGTTTATAGTCTGAAAACATGTGAGCTTTTCTGCAGAGAGCTTTTGTGGGAAACCAGAGCGTGCCTTGGAGTGAGGACTCCGTGGCTTTTTATAGTCGCTGTACTGGGCAGCCTTCCTTGTACAAAAAAATTTGATTCCCGCGCTCTGCTGGGCTCCCTGCCTTTTCTAGGGTAGAGATTTTATGGCAATAACGGTCATTGCCTTGATTGCTTTCTTTCTGTGTTTTGCAACTGTTAAGGTTTACTGTAGACAGGAGGAGGATTTTGGCACTTTTCTTTAGGGATACGTATTGAATCTACTGATGACCGTTACAATTGAGATTTTCTCCTGTGAAAAGCGTGAAATCAGGGGAGAGGACCATTGCTAGTCGCAGATGGTTGCATAGGCCAAACTGGGCTTGGCCCACTTGAGCCTGCTCTTCAGACGGTTAGCTGGACCTGCTGCCGATTAACGAAAACGTTGACCGTCTCGAGAGCAAGTCGTCCGTCCTGCTCTTGGGCTTCTTTTGGCTCATTTGCCCTTTCATCCGGTCAATGGTGAGCGTTGACCGTTCAGACACAAATGGGTCATAGTGGATCTGGGTTATTCCTCCTTCTTGGACCAGCCCCACATGTTAGTGGTTAGAGACTCTAACCTCCAGTATGTTCAAGATGGATTGCGAGTGGTTGGGTTATCCGCCTGAGGTGACCTGGCGAAGGAACTTGCAGAGACTCCTGGTCCGCTGATCGTGTTGCGTGTAGTTGCTGACCATAAAGATTGGGATAACTGACTTGGAAAGGTCATTGACCGGATTCGTTTACCACATTGGCCAAAATCTAGAGGATTTGTGGAGGAAGCGTTGACTGAATTCGTTGACCGTCAATGCCAAAATTCGGAGAACAGTTGAAGGAAGCGTTGACCGGATTCGTCTAGGTCAAAATTCGGAGAATAGTTGAAGGAAGTGTTGACCTAATTTGTTGACAACCTTGGCCAAAATTCGGATGACTGGTGAAGGAAGTGTTAACCGGATTCGTTGACCGTCAAAGCCAAAACCTAAAGGACTGCTGAAAGAAGTATTGACCGAATTCGTCTAGGTCAAAATCTGGAGAACAGCTAAAAGAAGTGTTGACCGAATTTGTTTACCGTCTGAGCAAAATCCAAAGGACTGGTGGGACTTGAAAAGATGCACCATCATGCCGTCGGACTGTTAGTTGAAAAGTTGGCCATGTGTCTGCATGTAGTGAATTTATGATCCCAGTAATTAATGCGCCAAAGGATCTGATTCAACTGCACCCATTCAGGAAGGGATTTGTGTCGACAATGATGGGCACACATTTACGAGACGGTTTGCCTTCTCCGTCATTCACACTCCTTTAAGTGGTCCGTCTGTTACTTTTCAAATTTTTCACGCTTTCCTTTAACTTTCTGAAAATTTTTCTAAGTGTTATGCTATTTTCCTTCCTGCTTCTATTCCTATGGCTTCTTCTATTACTCAGATCGCTTCAGTCATCATGGCCAGTGAGGTGAGGGAGCTATACGTCGAGTACAACATTCCCAAATCGATTGTCTTCAGGATGCCCTGTGAGGGCGACAGGACGTGCTCTCCTCTTGAGGGTTATATCTCCATTTATGAGGCCCACTTGAGGAGTGGGCTACACCTCCCAGTTCCTAACAAGTTGCTGGCTATTCTGACTGCCCTTCGAGTCCCCATAGCACGTTTCCATACCAATGCGGTGCGTTATTTGTGTACGCTTTGCATATTTCTTTGCCAACATTCAAAACTGTTAACTGTGGGAGCAATCAGAGTGATGTTCCAGATCATCCTGGGTGGAGAGTGAGCGTCCTTGTCTCCACGAGGATTCCAAATCAGCAACGCTATATATGATTTCCTGAAGAATCGGAAGAACCAGTTCTTCTATATTCACGTTGATTTGTCTTGGCCCTTGGCCAGAGATTAGGACATGGTGCTCGACATTTTTACTGGGACGCCACCGACGAGGAGATTACTGCGGTGGAGCCGCTTCTAGAGTTGATGGAGAGCCACCTTTCGATGTTTTAGAAAGACCATTTGGTTTTTCACGAGGAGGTCAAGAAGGCACAATGGGACCACCTTCTTCAGAGTAGAAGATGAAGGTGCCTTCCCGTAAGAGGAAGGTAGGCGCCATTACGGTCAGGTTTGTCAGCACGCCTTTCGGAGAGGAAGCTCGCAAAAGCCCAGGGCAAAAGATGGTGGTGACGGTGGTGCCTTCTTCTTCTTCCTTGGGGCCAGACTATGTTATGGCTGGCTGGTTCACTAGGACTGGAGATAGCTCCGGTGAGGGCAAAGTTGAGGCCACTGTGGAGGCATATAGGCTCAGGCTATGCTTCGCTGTGAGTAGCGCCATTCTTTCTTTGCCACAGATGGAGCATCTGGTGTGCTATCGGAGTCACCCGTGGAGTCTTCAACCGAATGGGTTGCTTGACGGCCAGAGGAGCCAGCTATCGAAGCGCTCCTAGAGGCACCCATAGAGCCTCCTGCTGCACATGCTGCTGGGTTATTTGAGGAGCCTGTTGCTGGTGAGCCTTAAGAGGCGCTTGCGGTGCCAATCACCAGAGAGTCTCAAGAGGTAGTTGGCATCAGCGTTGAGCTAACGGAGGAGGCTATCGCCGAAGAGCCCGTTGAGGTGGTGGGATTTACTGTGGTGGTGCCGAAGGAGTCTTCCGTCAGGGAGCTTGTTGAGGTGGTGGACCTTATGACAGAGCTGCCGAAGGAGTCTGCCGTCAGGGAGCTTGTTGAGGCAATGGACCTTATGGTAGAGCTACTGAAGGAGGCTGCGGCAAAGATCACAGCTGAACCTGCTCAGGAGATTTTTGTTTCCAGTCGTCTACTGCTAGAGCCAAGGTCTCACAACAGGCCAGTGAGGTCGGAGCGTAAAGTCTGGTAGGTAAACTTTTGTAGCTTTCCTTCTCCTTTTTCTCTCAGTTGCTATTACTTAACTTTTTTTGTCTTTACAAGAGGAGAAAATAATTGGTGTAGTTAGCAAGGGACTGTGCCAAAGAGACCTGGTAATCTCTGATCATGACAGAGAGATCGCTTTGCTCGAGGAGGAGATGGAGCTGCTTAAGGCGGGGCACTTGGATGACATAGCTGCCCTTCAGACTGTAGTGTTGAGCCTGGAGGAGGAAAACATTGGGTTGAAGGAGGAGAACACCAAGCTAAGAGAGGAAGCTGATCTGGCGGCGATGCGCATTGACCTATTCTTAGGGCAGTTGACATCGCTAGTGAATGAGTTGGTGACTCGTATATATCCCCATGAGGTCTCTGGTATGCTGTGGGCACGAGTATGGGAAGGCGTCAACCTCAGTCGTCACATTGCTAGGCTGATTGACCCTAACTTTCCGGTTGAATTTCTTGACACAGCAAACCATTCTACCCAGTGTCACGAGAGCCTTGTGGGATAGCCCCGGAGTGGTTAAGGGCCATTGCCACCTCCACCTAGGGCCTCGCTCCATTGTAGATTTTGCACCCTTATTTTTTTTAAGTTGTTGTATTTATGAACGCACATAATCAATAAAATGATTATTTTACTGATATTCTGCGTCTTTGTCTTTGCAATCGTTTTTCAATTATTGTTGTTGGTTGTACAGCCAACATGGTGCGTTGCACGTAAGTTGGCCGTCTGCCTTTCTTGAGATGCTAGCGGTGCTATCTGATGGACTTGAGTCCAGGAGAAGGCATCAGGGCGGAGCCTGATGTCAAGTCAAGACTGTTCTTTACTCGTGAGTAGAGGCTTGGCGGCGTTGCCCAAATGTGAACTTGGGCGGCCGGCTTTTTTGGAGTGCTTTTGCTCCTGTCGACCGTCGCAGACTCACACACTATCTCCAAGTATAGGAGGTTATCACGTGTGCTGTTTAAGCTCCATAAGAATTTATCCGCAAACGGGTCACTTAGATGACCAATGTTTAATTCAACTATTAATTGGCCGCTTGAATGACTATGGTTTAGTTACTACAGCTTGTGAGCTGTCTGGATGATTAGGGTTTAATTCAACCGCTTGTGGGCCACCTAGATGATCAGGGTTTAGTTATGATAGCTTATGGACCACTTGGATGACCAGGGTTTGATAACGAGTAAGTAAAAATTTGCCCGACTTAGGGGTAGTCTAGGTCATATGTCTCTACAAGTAGACACACATGTATATGGAAAAGAAAAAGAACACATTGCAAATAAAAAAGAAAAAAATATATTCTTTTATTAATAATAAACATTGTGTACATTTATAAGCAGACAGATGGACGATTTACCTGTGCCTTTACCAGAAGTAGCACTTGATGTAGACTACATTCCATGTTCGTGGAACCCACTTACTGTTTTGGGTTTGGAGTTTGTATGCTCAATTCCGTTGGATGATCGAGATTAGAAAAGGTCCTTCCCAATTCAGGGAAATTTTATTCCGATTGGTAGTCTTTCCCGTAGTTTTGATACTTTGCAACACCATACCCCAACTTCGAATTGCCGTGTTTTTACCTTCTCATTGTAATAGCGTGTGACTTGTTGTTGGTAGGCCGCTGTTCGTAGTCTGGTAGCGTCATGGGTTTCCTCCAGCATGCTTAGATGTTCCCAAATCTTTTGAGAGTTATCTTGTGGGTCGAAGGACTCAACCCTAAGACTTGGAATCCCAATCTTAATCAAATTACTATTTTAGTCCCGTAGTAGAGATTGAAGGGCATCTCACGATTCGATTTATTTGGAGTCGTCCGGTAAGACCATAGGACGGAGGGCAATCCGTCGACCCAGGAGCCCCATGCGACCTTCAGCTTGGTCTTTAGACCATAGAGTAGCGTGCAGTTTATGACCTCCACCTGTCCATTAGCTTGCGGGTTTGCTATTGAAGTGTGAACCAATTTGATATTGAGATTGATGCAATACTTTGTGAAGCATTTTTCAGAGAATTGGGCTCCGTTGTTAGTCTCTATGACCTTGGGAATGCCAAATCTATTAACTATGCTCTGGCGGACGAATTCTAAAGTGTTGTGCTCAGTGATCTTGGCCAGCAGTGCAGGTTCCACCCACTTAGTGAAGTGGTCAATTCCCGCGATGATAAATTTTCTTTGCTCAGTAGTGATGAAAAATGGGCCGAGAATATCGAGCCCCTATTATGCGAAAGGCCGAAGAGCTTGAAGAGTCCTGAACTCAGTGGGCGGTTGATATTGAAGATTACCGTGAAGCTTTCCATTTTCACATTTCTTCACAAAGTCAAGGGTGTTTTTCTTCATCGTTGGCAAATAGTATCCTTGGCGCATGATTTTGAATGCTAGGTTTTTGCTGTCGATTTGCAATCCACAGATCCCAAGATGGACTTCACTCAAGGTGTAGTCTGCCACCTTAGGAGTTACGCATCGGAGGTATGGAGTCAAGTGGCCATGGCGATATAACCGTCCATCAACTATAGTGTGCCAACCGACCGTCTTCTTGATCCGCCTGATTTTGTCCGCATTGTTTGGTAGTGTTCCATCGGCCAGGTATCTCTCGTAAGGCACCATCCATCTCTCCACATCAGAAACTTTCATGGCTTCCTGTTTCTCAGTGTTAGAAGTGCTTAGGACTTCCTGCATGTCCCTCGAGTACTATTATTGGATTTCGGCCACCGCTGCCCTGACAAGTTGGTCGGCCTTCACGTTCTCAGTCTGGGGAACGTAGACCAGGGTCACCTTGTCAAATCTCTAGCTGGCTCCCTTCACCTTGGCCAAGTATTTGGTCAAGTGAGGGTTGTATGCCTCAAAACGCTCGCTAACCTGGTTGATGACCAGTTCAAAGTCGTTGTAGACAGTCAGTCGTTTGGCTGAGTACTCTTTAACTAGTTTTAACCTAGCCAACAGTGCTTCATACTCGACAATGTTGTTAGTGGCCAGGAAGTCGAGTCTAAGGGTGTATTTCACCTCAAATCCATCAGGGGTTTCCAAGACCACTCTGACTCAATTGGCTAAGTCCATAAATGATCCATCTACGTTGAGGACCCACTTTGGCTCTTCCCAGCGCCATTCTGCATCCTCAGCGGGCTGTTCATCTACAATTGGTGTCGTGATCTCGATGATAAAGTCGGCCAGAGCCTGCCTTTTGATGGCTAGTTTGGGCCAAAATTCAATATTAAACTCTCCCAATTTGATAGGCCATTTTACCAACCGTTCATAATTGTCAAGTTTCTAGAGTATGCTCTTCAATGGCTGGTCGGTCAAAACGACCATACGATGAGCTTGGAAGTAAGGTCTCAGTTTTTGGGTGGAGAAGACAAGTGCTAAGGCTATCTTCTCTGCGTGTGGATAGCATGTCTCTACGCCGGTCAACATCTTGCTCACATAATAGATCGGCTGCTGAGAGTTAGAGTCTTAGCATATGGGGACAAAGCTAAGAGCCACCTCTGACACTGCCACGTAGAGGTATAACTCCTCTCCATCCTTGGGTGATATCAGCAACGGTAGATTTTTCATATGCTGTTTTTAATTTGTTAAAGGCTGCCTGGTATTCTGCAATCCACTAGAATCTGTTTGCTTTTGTTCCCCTTAGAGCCTTGAAGAAATGCTGGTACTTGTCACCTAATTTGACCAAGAAACGGGACAAGGCTACGAGTCGTCCGGTTAGCCTTTGGATATCTTTGACACTCTGCGGCAGACACATGTTCGTGAGGGCCTTAATTTTCTCCGGGTATATCTCAATCCCTCGTTGAGAGATGATAAAACCCAAGAATTTTTTCTGAGGCTACTCCGAAGACACATTTAGAAAGATTCAACTTTATTTGATGCACGCGGAGTACCTTGAAAGACTCTTGAAGATTACGAATATAGTTATTGGTGGTTTTACTCTTGAAGCGCATGTCATCGATGTACACCTCCATATTATGGCCGAACTGCTTTTCGAACATCTTGTTCACAAACAGCCGGTAAGTGGCACCTGCATTCTTCAAACTAAATGGCATCACCCCATAGCAATAGGTGCCTTGGTCTATCATGAATGAGGTATGCTTCTCGTCCTTTGGGCTCATCCAGATCTTATTGTAACCCGAGTACGCGTCCATGAAACTTAGCATCTCATGTTCAGATATTGAGTCCATCATGGGTCAATCCTGGGTAATGAAAAGTTATCTTTTGGGCATGCTTTATTAACGTCGATAAAATCGATGCACATTTATCATTTTCTATTACTTTTCTTTACCAGGACAATGTTGGAGAGCCAATATGGGTACTAGACTTCTCTGATGAAGCCAGCATCTAGCAACTTCTTTACCTCCCCTCAGATGGAAATCAATTTCGCCACGGAGTGATTCTTCCGCTTCTATCTGATGGGCTTGTGGTTGGGATCGAGGCCTAATTTGTGGGCTATTACTCTGGCCAAAATCCCATGCATGTCAGCTGGGGTCCATGCAAAGACGTCAACATTCTGTCGTAAGAACGTAATCAGCTCGCCACGCAATGTCCCAGTGAGTGAGCTTCTGATCTGCATGTACTTCTTCGGATCCTTCAGATTCTGTGGGATTAGATCAGTCGCCTCATAAGATTGTGCTTGCTGAAGAGTTATTTCGTCTCAGTGGTCAAGTTCTCCTGCCGTTTTGGTGAAGCCACTCGACGTGATTTGGAACATGTAATATGTCCGCTCGGTAATTTGGTCACCCAGTACTTCACTAATACCGCATGCTATCAAAAATTTTATCATGAGGTGCAGTATTGAAGTGACGGCTTCGAATGCTATTAGGCACAAGCAGCCTAGTGTCGTGTTGTACATGGAAGGCAGGCCAATGACCAAGAAGGTGAGTATAACTCATCGTTATCAGTTCGTACCTAGGGTGACCTAGGGTGACCTCCAACTGGATTGTTTCTTGGATGGCCACTGGTTCGTTGTCAATGTCATAAAGTGGGCCTTTGGAAGGTTACAATTGACTCTTTTTTAAACCAAATTAAAAAAACACATCAAGATAAAGGAAATCTTGGGAACTTTTATTATCAATAAAAACTCATTTTACTTGGTAGTCGACACCAACATCTGAAACGAGCGTGAATGCAACAAGGGAATCTGCATGGGGGGAGATTACATGGCTCAAATCATTATCACTAAAGCTAATGACATTATCTTCTATGTGCTATTTTTTCCGCCCAACCTGCTACTCCTTGTAATCCGCTAGGGTCTTGGCCGACCGGATTGCAATCATATTAACCACTCTGACCGCGATCCGATTTCGTGGTGGGGAAGACTCCTGTCCTTCCTCGCCTGAGGCTCTAAAACTCTACCCAAGGTTCCTGACAAACTTGGTGAGGTGGCCCCATTAGATGAGCTCCTTGATCTCCCACTGAAGCGTCTTGAAGTCTTCCGTGGAGTGATCAGGAGGTCGATGGAAATCGCAGTACTTGATTGGATTTTCTCTCTCGGCTTTCTTAAGTAGTTTTAGCCACTTAAGAAACTTCTCCTCACGGATCTGCATGAAGACGTTTGAGCGTGTATTGGTCAGGGGTGTCAGGTTGATCAGCCTGTAGTCCCTCCGTTCTGGTGCTTTAGTCTTGTGCTGCTTTCGTTGGGAGTGATCACTGCCGTGGTGCTTTCTTTTTCCCACAGTTGGGAAAGAGCGAGGTTATTCGGTCTACTCAGGATGCTTAACCTCGTTGGCCTCTTCTACTACTGCGTAGGCCTTGGTGATAGATTCTGTCTCCCGAAAGGTTTGCTGATTTTTATGCACCATGTGCCTAAATAAGTTCCCATGCGTTAAGGCAGAGATAAAACTGCTAAGCTTCATCTTTTCTATGAGTTTGGGGATTCTTCTTGCCTCCGTCACAAAGTGGTTTAGAAACTTTCGTGGATTCTCTCCCTACTTCTACTTGATATGGAGAGATGTCAATGCTGCTTCTTTTCTTTGCAGCTGGAGACATATTGCGCTAAGAAGAGGTTAGAGAGTTCTTAGAAGCTCCGGATCGAATCTGATAGGAGACGATGGAACCAGATGCGGACATTTCCCTTCAGCGTGAGAGGAAAGTAGCAACACATGGCTACGTCCTCCAACCCTTGTAGACTCAGATGGTTGTGAAAATGATTGAGACAATTCATAGGATCAGCGCTCCCATTGTAAGAGTCAAGAGTCAGAATTTTGAACTTAGTCGGCATGGGACGATTCAAGATCTTTGCCATAAAGGAAGATCTGTCCAGATCTATGGCGTATTCGTCATCCTTGAACAAGTGTTTCAAGATCTTCTCTATCCTCGAATCTGTGGGGATGGCGTCACCAGTTTTTTTAGAGTGGAGGTACGTTCTCAATTCCATTCTCTCTCTAACGTGGTGAGCAGTCGGTCGTCTACTACCACCAGTGGACCTAACGATCATAAAGGCTCCCTCTTGAGCCTGAGGGGAGGCGTCCGCCCGAGAATATCGAGGATTCCTCCATTCTGGACTCTCATTCGGAGTCTTGTTGCCCAAACGTTCTTTGAGCCTTAAACGACTCTGGATGTGTGAGGCCTTTAGAGCCTGAGTGTTGCCCGGCCTCCTGGCCTTCTTGGACGACTTCTTTTTCTTCTGGCCTCCTCTTCTGATGGTCAGAGCAGGGACTGCACTGGGTAGAGGCCCCTACTGTGCATTTTCCTAGCTTATGTAGAGTATTTGGAGTATTCTATTTATGCTACTCATGTGCTCCATCAGATTCTAAGAAAAGGGTACTGGCACACCATTGACCACCCCATTGATCTGGTTACCAGTTGAGTGGTCCCGATTGAGTGTGGTCGTGTCTCCAGCGGGACTGCTAGCTTGCGCTCTCATGTTCACCATTCTGATTGTTTACTCTAGATTGAAGAACGAAATTGAGAGAAGTAGTAGAGAAAAGTGGTTTACTTTTCATAAACTTCCCACAGATGGCGCCAATGATGTGTCTTGGATTCAAATTTCGAATAGATTCGGGTCAAATTATTTGTTTGAATCCAGCTTCGTCAATTGAGTCTGGATCCTACACATCACAACTATGAATAAGAGGTTAGGTGACGGTAAGAGGTTATCCCACCGTAAACACTCCGACACTCAAGTCAGAAAACAACCTTCAAATTAAGAAGGTAAAAGTAAAGAATGTAAGGAAATATAGAGAGTGTTTGAGATTGGTGAATGCTCTCGTTAAAAGAGGCTTTGTTGGCTCGTGAGGAGTGTGGGCTCTAAGTACTATGTTTGTTGGGAACGTAGTGGCAAAGAGAGAGAGAGAGCGTTTGTAGTCTGAAAGCGTGTGAGGTTTTCTGCATAAAGCTTTTGTGGGAAAACCAGAGCGTGCATTGGAGTGAAAACTCCGTGGCTTTTTATTTTTGTTGTACTCGGTGGCCTTCTTTGTGTAAAAAGGCTTGATTCCCACACTCTGCTGGGCTCCCTGCCTTTTTTGTCGTAGAGCTTTTATAGCAGTAGTGGTCGTTACCTTGATTGCTTTCTTTCTACGTTCTACAACCGTTAGGGTTTACTACAAATAGGAGGAGGATTTTGATGCTTTCCTTCAGGTATACGCATTGAATCTGCTGATGACCATTACATTTAAGATTGCCTCCTGTGGAGAGCGTGAAATCAGGGAAAAGGACCATTGCTGATTGCGGACGGTCGCATAGGCCAAAATGAGCTTGGCCTACTTGAGGTCTGGTCTTCAAACGGTCAGCTAGATTGCCACTGGTCAATGAAAACGTTGACTGTCTTGAGAGCAAGTCGTCCATCCTACTTTTGGACTTTTTCTGGCTCACTTACCCTTTTGTCTGGTTAATGGTAAATATTGATCGTCCAGGTGCAAATGGGCTGTTGTGGATTTGGGTCGTTCCTCTTTCTTGAGCCAACCCATTACTAGCGTATCCATCAATTAAAATAGGAATATATATATTAAATCATGTTCCAATAAAATATTATTCTAAAAACTTCTTTTAAATTATGAAATTATTTAAAATAGAGTTTACAACATATACACATTAGGAAATATTTGTCTGAAATAATGTTTACAACCCACAAAAAAACGTTGGACACAGTAGCCATTAGTGGATTTTTATTGGATACGTCTATAGGTCTATGGGGTGCAAATTTTGTTGTCAATATCATAGCATCAAGATTATAAAAATCAAGAAATCTAAAATTTCTTAAAATAGACTTGATTAGTAGGAACAATTGATCCAAATATATAATTTCTAAGAAAGATTATTTATATTATTAACTTTTTACCTTAAGTGATGGATTGACTATCATTCATAACACCTCTCAAGTTTACACTAGTATTGACCAATCGAAGTGGTGTTACAAACTATTGATGTTATTTCAATAGATTTTACTTGAGATTTACACAAGATAGTTGAATAGCGTGCTACTCTTAGAAATATTGGTACAACATTAAAAAAAATCTATTGGAACAATAAATTTAATTATT
>JAODPA010026724.1:0-12695 GCA_025585075.1 Nepenthes mirabilis
CGTCACTCCAAAATTTCGATCATCTCCGAAAGTTTTATAATGTTTTAATTTATTTTCACCACGTTCAAAATACCCAAAAATCATAATTAATATTAAAATAATCTAAATAGGATCCGAAATATTACAATGGTTTTATAGCCATTCATGAGAACCATCTAAAGGGCGGCTCCCAATTTATTTTTGTTAGGAAATTTATCAAAATAATGGAAACTCTACAAATCCTAGTTTGCCTGTCTCTACCCTAATCCCATTAAATATATTGTGGCATTGTGTATTTTGTTCACTATGGGGTCTAAAATTAGATACCTAGACAGTTAAGGAAGTCTTTCATTTTAATCCAGAGAGTGACTGGATCTCTCTAACCACAAGAAAGGGGTTTGAAGTAAGCAGTGGGAACCTAAATTCAATGAAAATTAAAAAGATATTTATTCCTTATTAGGGTTATTAGCAACTGTATTTTGTCTAATAATTGATGTCAACATTGTATTTTTTTGGTTTGATTCTTTAAAATGAGAACTTCATCACTATATCTCAAACTGATTTCATTAAAAAAAAATATGGTCAAGTTGCACAAAACTTATGGTTTTCTGACCTACTAAGTAAGACAAGAATGGCTTCGTTTGTTACCTTAGATGGTGTCCATTAGTATGTTGTTCTTGGTGGGGAGGCCATTGTTCATATGCCATCTTGTTCTTTGAAAATAAAAAGGGATGGCTTCTTCATTGGTTCTCTTTATCAAGCTAATACTTATTAGTGCAGGGTTTAGGCAACAACTATTCCAGAGCTTTGTATAGATGATGATGAGGTTTTAAGAATTGTTGATCTAGTTTGTGCTGACGGAGAGAAGTATTGAGGGATCTTCTTGTTGATTAACTCCAATTTTCACCTCTTCAATTGCTCAATTCTCGAAGGAGATGCCAACTTTGAATTTGGAAGAGTGGATTTTCATTATTTCTTTGAGAGAGGAGCAAGACTCTCCACTCCAGTCCTCATTAATAAGTTTGGGATTCCAACCTTACCAGGCACTCTATCATTGAGTGAACCAATTTTTATATCTTTTGCAACTTGGGCTACCACTTCAGAACCAAAAAGTAATTTTGACGTAGTTAAAGAGACTTTAGCTTATTTCTTGTCATCCTCTTCAACATCAATGTTCATTGAGGTTTAATAAGGTATTTCAGGTCTTGAACTTCCACTAGATCGTAAATCTTTGGCTCTCATTTACTGGAGATAGTCATCCACTCCAAACTATGGCTCAATGGGATTGTCATCAAGTTCTGTGCCCAACCTAAGAGGTATCTTTTGAGACTTTAATTCCAAGCCATTCATTTGTCTTTTACGTTATTGACTCAAAACTTCATTTACAATCTTAAAACTCGGTACGTCTGATTAGAGATAGGATTCATAGTCATGATATGGAGATTGTATGCCTATCTTAGTCATATATTAATCTTTCTATAATTTAGGATTTAGAATTTAGAGCTACGACTGCTGATTTTAAAGTGTGATTGTTTCATGATCAGTCATCTTGCTTGAGAACTAGTTACCTGAGTGGATGCATAGGTCTCATGATTATGCTGAGTAAGCAACGCTCCTAAGAAACTAAGCCAACTCACTTGAGGACAAGGTTCTCAAAATTGAATGATAATTGGCAATAGCCCTTGGTATCACTAAGTGTCTAAGTGTTGAATGCTTAAGATTCGAGGAATTATTAAGTAAGAGTATCTGACTAGAAGAAACTGATTCTTTCTTAAACTCTCGATTCAAAAAGGGAATCATTTTTCACGAGGACGTCATCTTCCTAGCTGGCCCTAACTTTCCCACTAGTTGCTTAGATGTTAGGAATTGTAGAACTTTTTTGACCTTTGATGTTAAGGACTTTACAAAACGAGGGAGCTACCCCACCCTCGGGGTTTCTAAAAATCCAAAGTACAATCCCAAAATATAGATACAAATCAAATGAATATCCATACTCACCATATATATGAGGTTGCGTCAGGTCGCATCCAAACTTCTATAGGTGTATCTAAGTCTACTATTCTAAAGGAATAAGAAATAAAAACATGAGTATAAAATTCAGCAAATATCAGTATATACAGAAGATAATATATATATGCATCCACAATTACAAAGAGGGTCAAATAATATAAACAAATCCTATGAACAAATCATAAATCCGAAAGCTTGCAATTGAAAGATAGAGGATAGTTTTGTACTTAAAATAGAGTTCAAATCGAATCATTTCTAAACAAATCATGATTCAAAATATAATCAAATAATCAGATAGTCTAAATTAGAGCTTATACAGAATGTAACATAATATAAATTGAAATCATAAATAGATTATAATAGAGTCTGGAATGAAAGCACATAAGAACAAAACATATCCCAAAACAAATCACATATCCAATGTACAAGACTGACCAATTCCCATTTATGGGTAACCTGTTAAGGTAAAAGAAAACCAAATATAAATACATGTAGAAATATAAAAATACACAAAATTAAAAAATCAAAGATCAATAGACCAACTTAAAAAATGGTTACACATACTTCCAATAATCTTAAACCAGATCACTACAGTTTAGTCTAATAGGCTAGGCCACCTATGAACGCTGTCTCTCATATATATGAAACAAGCTCGCTATGTTTTACAACTCCCAATATTGGGTGCAATCCTTAAATTTAATGCATATATTATGACATCTGAAGATATTAGTTTTTTATTCCATTTGCATATGATGGTTCTCATTAAAATACAGATGGGGTGAGTTAACTATAAATAGAGCCTTTTCCTGCTAGCGAAAAAGGAAGTCATAGAAATAGAGTTCTCCCCGTCAGGAGTTGGCCAAATAATAACTCAGATAATAGAGGTAGTGACCTTGATCTCCAAATAGTATACAGGTGAATTAATGTATGGCCTGTACAAGTTTTATATTTTTCTCATATAAATATACTGATACATAAATATATATGATCTCAGATATTCATCAGTGTTTCCATAAAATAACAAATCCCTTAAATAATTACAAAATTTGAATAAAACCCCAAATCAACTAATAAATAAAACAAACATGTGTAGAGGGAATAAATAGGATAAATAAAAATAAACATGTATATACATAAAACCTCCAAAATGAGAGCAAATATTCTCAAATATGAAAATTTACGTACATTACAACTCTCCCTCCTCATAAAAACTTTATTCTTAAAATTTACGTACCTCAATGTTGAGATAACTAGGGATACTTTTTTCGGACATCATTCTCGTGATCCTAGGTCGCTTCCTCGATTGAATGATTTCTCTACAACACTTTGTCTAGCGAGATTGGAAAATTCCTTAATACTTTATCCTTTTTGTCCAAAATTTGAACCAAAATCTCAACGTATGTCAAATTCTCGTCAATTTATAATGGTTCTAACTCAATCACATGTGAAGGATGATACACATATGTGATGGAATGGACTTTTTTGGACTCCGTCATTCCGAACAGAAATGAAAACCCAATTAAACTAATTATGTACAACACAGGATCACAGATACTATCTAAAACTTACGCAGGATATCCATAAAATAAGTAGCGGAAGCAACTCTAATAACCCGCTGAAGCATATATAATCTTAAAATTCCCAATTACAAAAATTCATATATTTTCTAGTCGGATCATTACATCAAGACTTCTTCCTTTGTGATAACTTTAAAGGCGCTCTAAGTCTTCAGGAATCCTTTAGATTGAACTCTAGTCTTTTTTGTCAGGTTCATGCTCTATAGTCTCCTCTGGAGGGAAAAAAAAGTAAAATAGTGAGTCGAGACCCAGTAAGGTACATGCAGGTATGCAGTAAAACATGTATACAAAACGGAGCTTGGTAAAACAAATATTGTGAACATGAAGATACAAATGCCATACGGAAGTGGTTTATAGCAGAATTATGTTGCAGATATAAAAACAGAAATAACCAAGCTTCGAAAATCAGAAATCGATGTACTAAGTTTCAGAAAGTAGAAGTCGATCTTATCTCCATATTTTACAGGAATCTCATCCTTGTCAGTAAAGGACCCTACTAGCGGAGGGGGCAAATAATCGAGGATAGATTGTATTTAGTCCGCACAATCCAAGGCCAAAAACTGAACAAAAATATCCCATCTCGCAGGATTCTTCCCCGATTTAAGGGGGTGCCGGCCAGAACAGAACAGAAGCTACTCTCCTATTATACCGCCCTGAGGAGGGGCGGACCACATATAACTCAATGGACAGAGTTATCCTCGATTACCACCATAACATTCTAAGGTATGCCGGAGAACCTAAATTGATTGTATATTAGTCCTGGGTCCATAATAATAGAAACATTTTCTTCTTATCGTTTACTGAAAGCCTATTTTCAGATAAGTCAGAAACATCACTATTAACCCTTCAGAGATTGTGTACAGATATCTTAAGGCCGGTTCAAAATTCATATACTTCAAGCCGATTTCAGATCACAGAACTTAGTTCAAAAATCATATATTTTAAGCCGGTTTCAAATCATAGAACTTAAACATTTCGTAACAACGCCGGTTGTAATTTATAATACAAGTGCCGGTTTCAATTCAAGGCCAGTTCAACTTTCATGGGCAATTTTCGGTTTCAAAATGCGGTTAAACTTTCATAGGCAAATTTTCGGTTTCAAAATGCGGTTCAACTTTTATGGACAAATTTTCGGTTTCAAAATGCGGTTCAATTTTCATGGGCAAATTTTCAATTTCAAAATGTGGTTCAACTTTAATGGGCAAATCTTCGATTTTAAAATGCAGTTCAACTTTCATGGACAAATTTTCGGGTTCAAAATGCGGTTCAACTTTTATGGGTTTCAAAATGCGGTTCAACTTTCATGGGCAAATTTTTGGTTTCAAAATGCGGTTTAATTTTCATGGGTAAATTTTTGGTTTCAAAATATGGTTCAACTTTCATGGGCAAATTTTTGGTTTCAAAATATGGTTCAACTTTAATAGGCAAATTTCCGGTTTCAAAATACGGTTCAACTTTTATGGGTAAATTTCCGGTTTCAAAATGCTGTAAGGCCGGTTCAACTTTCATGGGCGAATTTTCGGTTTCAAAATGCTGTTCAACTTTCATGGACAAATTTTCGGTTTCAAATTGCTCTAAGGCCCGTTCAAATTTCATGGGCAAATTTCCGGTTTCAAAATGCGGTTCAACTTTCATGGGCAAATTTCCGGTTTCAAAATGCAGTTCAACTTTCATGGGCAAATTTCCGATTTCAAAATGTGGTTCAACTTTCACGGGCAAATTTTCGGTTTCAAAATGCGGTTCAACTTTTATGGGCAAACTTCCGATTTCAAAATGCGGTTCAACTTTCATGGGCAACTTTCCAGTTTCAAGATGCTCTAAGGCCGGTTCAACTTCCATGAGCAATTTTCAGTTTCAAAATGCGGTTCAACTTTTATGGACAAATTTATGGTTTCAAAATGCAGTTCAACTTTCATGGGCAAATTTTCTGTTTCAAAATGCGGTTCAACTTTCATGGGCAAACTTCCGGTTTCAAAATACGGTTCAACTTTCATGGGCAACTTTCCAGTTTCAAGATGCTCTAAGGCCGGTTCAACTTCCATGGGCAATTTTCGGTTTCAAAATGCAGTTCAACTTTCATGGGCAAATTTTCGATTTCAAAATGCGGTTCAACTTTTATGGGCAAATTTCTGGTTTCAAAATGCAGTTCAACTTTCATGGGCAAATTTTCTGTTTCAAAATGCTCTAAGGCCGGTTCAACTTTCATGGGCAAATTTCCGATTTCAAAATACGGTTCAACTTTCTTGGGTAAATTTTTGATTTCAAAAGTGCCATATAAATGCCGGTTTCACAGCTTAATAGAAGTAAGGTCGATCGGTAACCTTTATGAGAATGCAGAACAGAGCTTCCTTTAAACGTGGCATTAACAGAAATTCTTCCTTAATTCAGATGATTAGAATAATATCATACATACTTTAACATAATTTCATCAAAGTCAGATATACTTGCATTTCAAACATGAGCTTTAAAAACAGGGAGTACACTTGCATGAACTTAAAAACAGGGGGGTGTACACTTGCCTGACTGTCGTTCGCACACCCTTACAGACTGGAAGCTTTCTCTCCTTCTCTACTACTTACTGTTATTCTTGCGGGTTGCTCGTGCCAGCTTCCTTAATCGAAGCTGGGTATATATAGAGGAGGGGTTAGGTGGAGTAGGTGGGGTAAGTTACCCACCTGGTACTTCTTCTCAGAGATTTGGTGGGAGTAAGTGGGGTAAATTACCTACTTTGTACTTCTTCTCAGATTGTCAACGGGGTAGTTCACTTACTCTAATTAGTTGGGATCTAGTTGGATTTTAACCTTCCAAAGTTTGTCTTCAGTTTGCCCTGAATTCGGTAGCCAATTTATTATAGATTTCGTCTGGTCAACTTTCCTACTTAAAGCCGGTCAACATCTTCAAAATCCGGTCAACTTCTTCAAATCCGGTCAACATCTTCAAATCCGGTCAACTTTTTATCATTCACTCCGGCCTCTTGCACTTCCATGAAATGGTTCGGCCTTCTAGTGGCGTAAAGTCGTTCTGGTTTCATCAAAACCCTCAAGGTTTAGGTTTCAACAAAATTCTTCGATTTTAAGTAGCAATATTTTATTTTGATTTCATACCTTTTGATTTCGGAATCTCACAACATATTTCCTCAACATAGCAACGTGGTATACGTCGTGACATTCCACCAAACTCGAAGGCAAAGCCAATATATAGGCCATCTCTTTGACTTGCTACAAAATCTCAAATGGCCAAACGAATCTTGACTTTAATTTATTTTTAACCCTAAACCTTTACATTTCTTTTCTCAAAAATTCTTTTAGGAATACAGGATCAGCCACATTGAATTTCAAATTAGATATCCTTCTGTCAATATAACTTTTCTGACGGCTTTGTGTAATAATTAGTCAACCTCAAATGATCTTGATCTCATGTGACGCATCGTGCATAATATAGAACATTTATTTAGTAACGGTAGAAAAATCAACTAATTCCAAATTGTTCAACAAACATATAGAGAAACTACATGAATTTTTAAAACATAAAGAACATATATTAAACAGTTTCTAAACATGCAAGAAGGTTCTACCAAAATTCAGTAAGAAAGAGCATAATATCAGGTTTTTACAACAGGAATGAAGATTAAATTATAGAAAATAATTAAGGTATACAATATATATAAACATAGGTATGAATTTCATGCATTTTTGTAACAGAATGAAGAGAATTTCACATGCATACTAAATAAAAACAATATAACTTTGAATTCATGCCATGTATGAATATCTGGAATAACAAATATTGATAGAAATTGAGTAAGAATAGTAATAAGAGAAGAAAGGTTTGAAATGCACTCATCTTAACTTGATTCTTACCAAATTCTAATTTGGATGTACTTAATATAAGTTTCCTTGGCTTTCTCTCTCTCATTGTCTCTCTTCTTTTCATCTCCTTCTCTCTTCTCTCTCAAATTTTGACAAAAATGAGAAAAAATTAGCTAGATGCTCTATTTACACAGAATTGGTGTTTGAGTATGGGTCAAGCACATGTCAGGCACTATGACTCTACATTGTGGCACTTTCAGGCTAACTCAAGCGCTACTCAGATGCTGACCCTACAAGTTTTTCTAGTCAGGCATCCTTTCAGACATGATTTAGGTGTAGGGCAATTGGATTTTGGGACTCAGGCACTAACCAAGCCTTTATTAGGGGCTGATTAATCTGTTTTCCATGTGTGGGCACATGTTAGGCACCGATTAAGTATCCCTCAATTTAATGTAATTCGATATGACTTTGACTTTTGATCCAATTTAAATTAACTTTAACATCAATTTTAATTATGTTGACATAATTAATCAAGATTATAATAAAATACGAAATCGGGCCTTATATCTCTTCCCTTGTCAAAATTTTATCCATGAAATTTTACATACCTCAATGAAAAAAATAAATGCAGGTACCTTTTACAGATCCCGTCTTCCCTTTCCTATGTGGCCTACTTAAATGAATGATTCCTTCATAAAATATTCACTAACAGAATTATTTTCGTCTGCAACACTTGTTCTCTTTTGTCGAAAATCTAAACCAGCACCTCAATATATGTCTAGTCTTCATTTATCCTTAAAGGCTCGTATTTAATGATGTGCATTGGACCATTCACATATTTATGTAGTATTGACACGTGGAATACATTATGCACATTCCTGAATCGAGGGTAGAGCAAGTCTATAGGCTTATTCACCAATCTTCTCTAAAATTTTGAACGGTCCTATAAATCTCAGCTTTAATTTTTCTTTCATTGCAAACCTCAAGATTCCCTTTGATGAAGATATCTTTAAAAATACATATTTTCAACGTCAAAATTCAGCTCCGACCTCCTCCAATCTGCATAGCTCTTTGCCCGACTTTGCATAACCTTCAACCGCTTATGAATTAAACAGGTTTTATTGGATGTCTCTTGAATAATTTCTAATCCCAAAAGTTGCCTATCTTCGATCTCTTCCAAATAAATTGGGGAACAACATTTTCCTCTATATGATACCATAAATGGGGCTATACCTCTGCTTGCTTGGTAGCTGTTACTATATGTAAATTTTGCCAATGCCAAATAATCATCCAAATTACCCTTTATCTGCAAAATTAAAACCTTAACATGTCTTCCAAAATCTAAATCGTTTACTCTGATTATCCATCTTTTTGAAGATGATAAGTTATACTAAATTTTAAATTAATCCCCAATTCTCATTGTAGACTTTCCTAAAACTTAGAGACAAACCTTGAGTCTCAATCTGGTAGAATAGAAGTTAGCATACCGTGCAATCTGACCACCTCATTTATGTATAACCTTACCAGCCAATTACTAGAGAACGTCATCCGCATAGTTATGAAATGAGCCGACTTAGTGAGCCAAGCCACAATCATCCAAACAGTATCATGGTCTCTCGGTGTTCTTGACAAACCCATCATAAAATCCATTAATTATATATTTTCATTTTTACTTAGGAGTTGGCTGGATAGCTTCTTGTGCTTCATTTTTAATTATTGGCAAATCAAACATCATCCTATGTAGGCCATAATTTCTCTTTTTATATTCTGCCACCAAAACATCTTCTTCAAGTGTTAGTACACCTTATTAATTTCTAGTTAGATAGTGTACTTTGATTGATAAACTTCATTTGTAATTTCTTCTCTCAATTCTTTAATATTCGATATACATATCTGGTCTTGAACCTCAAGACTCCATTGGCCCTTATACTAAAATTCATTCTAGAACCTTATTCATATCTTCGGTAATATCCACAAAAAAATTAATCATCCATTTCAGATTCTTTAACCCTTTCGAGGATTACTGGTTACACTTAGAAATATGACAATATCATTCAATTACATTGGGAGTGCCATTTGATGTCAGATTCCCTCATATAATCTAGCATATCCACTTCTTTGATCCTCAAATGTGCCACAAAACTAGATATACGACTCATGACATCCACCACAATGTTAACTGCACCCGATTGATACTAAATCTCACAGTCGTAGTCTTTTAAGAAATCCATCAATCTTTGTTGTCTCATATTTAGTTTTTCTAAGAGAATAAATATTCAAGGCTCTTATCATCTAAATACATCAAAAATTTATCTCTATATAAATAATGCCACCCAATTTTTAAAGCAAAGCTCATCGCCACCAATTCCAGATCATATGTCGGATTATTCCTTTCATGTGTCATTAATTGTCTCAATCCATAGGTGATCACTTTCCCTTGTTTCATCAAAACACACCCAAGTCCAATCTTAAAAGCATCACAATACGCCACAAATCTTTCGGATCTTTTGGGAATAGTCAAAATCGGGTAGTCATCAAATGGTCCTTCATCTCTTGAAAGCTTCTTTCATAATATTTTGCCCAATTGAACTTGACTTTTTTCCGTGTTAGTCAAGTTAGTGGTATGAAAATTTTACAAAAATTCTCAACAAATTTTTGGTAGTAGCTTGCCATTTCTAAGAATCTCTTGACTTTGATCACCGTCATCAGTTGACTCCAATTAATTATTGTTTCAACTTTATTTGGATTAACTGTAATGCCTCCCTTTGAAATGTCATGTCCCAAAAAATAGAAATTCTGCAAGCCTCATAGACCCATCCTTCTTCTTCATGAACAGTACTAAGGTCACCCATAGAAACACACTTGACCGGATAAAGCCTTTCTTTAGCAGCTCTTATAATTATTGCTTTAATTCTTTAAACTCCAATGGTGCCATTTTATATGGTGTCTCTGTTATCGATACCGCTCTAGGGATTGTCTCAATCTCAAATTCAATCTCTCGATTTAATAGTAGTCTCAGTAGATATTCTAAAAAGACATTCAAATTCACATACCATCGAAATATCCCTTTTTAGAACACTATGGCTTCCAGTCGTACTGTAAAAGTCAAATAGGTTTGACATCCACTTTGAATCAAATGATGAGCATGTAGTGCTGAAATTATATATGGGGATTGTTTATTCATTACTCCTTTAAAATAAAAGGGTTTATATGCTAGAATTGCAAAATACACCCTTTTGTGGACATAATTGAACTAGTATGATGATTTACTAATTAATCCATACCAAAAATTATATTGAAATTATGCATGTTTAATAAAACTAAATCTACCACCTTCAATCCGTTGACCAAAACAACACACCTAGGGTACACAATAGCTGTAACTAAAGACAATCTTGTAGGTATTGACACTACTAGTATGAAATCTCTGATTCTTAGTGGTGACAACAAATAACAAACAAATTTTGATGACTCAAATGAGTGTGTTGACCTGGAATCCAAAGCATATGTGCTAAAATTTTAAAAATAATAAGTTTACCTTTAACCACCATAGGCGATGCATCTGCCTCTTGGGCCATCACTGCAAAAGATTGTCCCGAAACACTTGGCTTTCTCATCGTTTGCATTGAGGGAAAAGGACAATCCTTGATTATATGGCTGGGTTGCAATAATTGAAACAGGTTCTTAAAATCTTGTAGCACGACCTCCGTCCATGAGATTTTTTACAATGTAAGCACATGGTCAGTGATGGTTGAGGGCCCTATACACTCAAGATTTTAGCTCTTTCTTTCTTTTCTCCGCGGCCTTTGACCACTTATGGGATTCTTCTAATCCCAAACTTTGACCGAAACTTTGGCCTTCATGACCAGTAGTCTTCTTCTTAAAAAACTTCTCTTGTTCCTGCTCTCATTTAAACAAGAGAGCTCAGTCTAACACATTTCTATAAGTTCTCAATTTCAGTGCCACCAGCTGCCTTTGGATTGTGTCATTCAGATCTTTCAGGATTTTTCTCACCTTGCTTGCCTCATCATGAACCATATGAGGGGTATAATGAGATAGTTCCATAAATTTGGTGCTATACTCCGCAACTGCTCGGTTTCCTTATTGTAGGTAAGAAAATTTATCATCCTTTTATTTTCTTAAGATTATTGGAAAATATTTGTTCTTGAAAGCCTCAACAAACATATCCCAGGAGATATCTTCATTCTCCAATCCCATAGCTCTTTTTTTCATCAGTCACTAATGGTTAACTTCTCCCTCCAACGTGTAAGAGGCAAACATGACCATATCTTTCTTCAAACATTTAATCACAACAAAAATTTTCTCGATTCACTGAATCTAAATTTTAGACATGGTAGGATCCAGGTGACCCATGAATTCAAGCACCGTTTCATTGTTTAAACGATTGAACATCATCGTTCCAGGGTTGGCTCCGAGTTATGAGATCCTCAAGCCATGGTCTCCATACCATCAACCATTCAGGCCATTATAGCCAAATATTTCTTTTCTTGATTGGGACAAAAGCTAGGTCCAACATTACCTTCTTATCTGGATGACATTTTTTAATCCTATCGTAAAATAATTAATCACATTAGATCCTTAAATTAGATAAGACATTCAACTTACAACTATTCCGATACCATTTCTATAACATCACATCCCAAACCCGTCCTTAATAATTAACTAATTACTATTAATTAAACATTTAGCTATCTAATTAACATTGAATGTGAACTTCACGTCGATACCTCGATTGACCACAATAAGATAATATAAATAGTACATAAGATTCAAAATATACCACGCAACCATGTGGTTCGGACTCTGCCCCATATTGACACTTCAAACCTTACATATAGAGTTTGCCTGTTATCAAATACCAGAGTATACATATATCTTTTAAAAATAAAATCTATTGTTGTCTACCGTCGGATAGTCAACGTCCCATGACTACAAATTATAAATAAAATACCATAATGACAAACATCCCATATTTTATAAATTGTACTAAACATGAGCTGTATCCACATGATACTAAACAATTGCAAGTCATCCCATACTTAAACAATTAATGATCTAAATAATTTAAACATATTGACTATTGTTCAAAATCAAAGCACAACATCAAAATAACATAAATTCTAATCCTAAACTATTTATATCAACTCATCCGTCAGCCCTGATCATCTTATATATATCTGTGCCCCTCATCTGAAAAGGTTAGTAAGATAGAAGTATTGAGTGAGCCAAATATTTAACAAGACATATAACATAGTAATTAAACATATATACTTTATATTAAAAACATATCAAAAAGGGT
>JAODPA010026735.1:0-12693 GCA_025585075.1 Nepenthes mirabilis
ACACCCAAATAAATAAATTAGCATGTGTTGGGTCCAATATCAAGTCCTAGGAAAATCGCAAGCCCAACCCAACTGCGCAATGAGCCTACGTGGCAACTAGCTGGCAAAAGGCTACAGGCGTCCTGCAGCGCATTAATTAGCTGTCGGAAAATAGCCAGGAGGGAGAAGAAACAAGCCAATGGAGAAGTGGTCAGCGCTGTGACGGCAGCTCAGGCAGCCGAACGCAGGCAACCAACCAATCCCGACTCGAAGGGAGACCAAGTGTGGCCGACAGTGCTCATGAGCCTGCCTGTCACCGCAAAGCGACAGCCGACATGACTGGCAGTCAGCGACAGTGACCAGTGGCCAAGAAACCCTAACAACGGGAGTTCTCGCACCCAAAGCCCTCTCGGGAAGAGCCTATAAGAACTCTCTTTCTCCACAGAGGGAAGGGAGGCTGCTTCTTCATCTTTTTCCTAGATCAAAAGAGAGAGAGAGCAATCGAAAAGAATAGAATTCAAGTCTCGAGGCCACAAACGAGCCCACTTCTCTCAAGATCTTGATTCCCAAGCCTAGTCAGGCAACGGAAAGTTAGCCACCAACTGCGATGAGTCAAGGAAGTCAGGCTTTCCACTACCTGCTCATTGCATTTCCCACTCTGATAAACACGCATCACTCACACATCATCAGCACTTATCCGCATACCGCCTAGTGCGTGCGTTATTTCCGTTTATTGTCGAAACTTGCTGACTTGAGCGTCAAAGTGGCCGTGGCAGGAGAAATCCCACCGGACCTCTGACCTCTTATTTGTTGATTGTGTTGTGCAGGTCCATGTTAACAGCTACGGAGACCGGACCCTCATCCCCAAGCTTCAGCACGGCCGAGAACCCGGAGGCCCCCTAATCCATACAATAACCGCAGATCCGAGACGCAACATTGGCGCCGTCTGTGAAAAACTGACGAAAAGCTTAGTGTCTCTTTCCTACTTCCCTTCCGAAGCAAAGAGAATGGTGAACACCAGAGCACAAGCTAGTACTCCGGCAATGAACGTCGTTGCTCACAATGAAGACCCCCCATCGGGAGCCACGTAGACGCCCGTCCGGAGCCCGACGTCCATCGCTTGGCCGCAGACGTGGGTGACATAAAGCTAATACTCCACGCCCTATGCGATCGGATGGGAACTCCTTGGCCGGGGGTTGCCCCTCTAGTATCTCAAGCGTCCTCCTGCAAAAGGAGGAGACGCCGCACGGCGACCCTCAGGAGAGGATCCAACTAACCTGATAATGCCACGGCTCAGGCGGTCCCCAACAGAATGGACCCATACGAAGCTGAAAGCCATCCCGACCGCAGCGATCGGGGGGATAGCCCTGAGCGGCGTAACCCCCGTAGCTCTCACGGGCGCGGGAGACCAACCGCGGTGGGCTCCAACAGTGAACGACCTCCTCAAGCGGAGAGCCGACACCACCGACAAGCTCAACCGCACCTTCAAGACCATACGGAGCTTCGCAATGTCATCAACATGTGGAGAGGCGCTCCCGACCCGTCGATGGAAGAAAAAGTTAAGGTGTTGTGGGACATCCTGCACAAGGAGAGGTCCACGCGATCCTCCGCCGACCTTCGGAGGTCGCCCTTTGCCACGGATTTGTGGACCCAGCCGCTGCCGAGCAAGTTCAAAATGCCAGTCCTAGAGGGGTACGACGGAAGCAAGGATCCTATGGACCATTTCAACTGCTTCCGCACCCATCTGTCCCTACAGGGAACGAGCGAGGCCCTGATATGCCAGTGCTTTCCAGTCACCCTCAGGGGGGACGCGTTGCTCTAGTTCCATGGTCTCCCTCCGAATTCCATACGCTTGTTTAACGAGCTAACTGACAGTTTTCTAAGCCAATTTGTCTCCAGCCGAAGAGAAAAAAGGCAACCATGGCACCTGGTCAGCCTCCATCAAAGATCGGACGAAAGCCTAAAGCAGTTTCTCAACCGTTTCATCACCGAGGCACAGCGGATCCCCCAACTCTCTGACGAGCTAAAACTCAATGCCTTCGTCACCACGCTGGCGGCCATCGCCAGGGCTTACATCACGGCCGAAGAGGCCAACAAGGCAAAGCGCCCTGAGCAAGCGAACTGGCCCCCGGAAGTCACAAGACTTACCGGCGGACGGAAGAGGGACGGCGACAGCCACCGCTTCCGGAGCGCCACAAACAACCGAGGCCTCCACCAGGATCCAGGAAGGACCACGGACGGACATCCCTAACTTCCCTGAATGACACTCGTACAAACATCCTGATGCAGATCCAGGACGAAAAGTTCTTTAAGTGGCCGAAAACGTCGAAAGGTCCCAACGGCAGCTATCAGACCAAATACTATCAATACCACCGCTGCCTGGGACACTCGACTGAGAACTGTCAGACCCTGTAGTAGGAGATAGATGACCTGATCCACCGCGAACACTTTAAACGGTTCGTTAAGAGTTCGAGGCAGGGCCTCGCAACCTCAGAAGGAGAGACCAGCGAACCACCTAGAGGCCGCACAGCCGCTGGTGTGGTTAATATGATCTCCGCTGTAGCCGCAGGAGACGCCGGGCGAAGGGAGCCAAGGCCAACTTCCAGTAACAAGCAAATAAGGATAGGAGATAGGAGTGATATCATTAGCTTTAGTAACGACGATATAGCTCATGTAACATTCCCCCATACCAATCCCCTCGTTGTATCCGCTCTCGTTTCAGATGGTAAGGCTGACTACCAGTTGAAACAAGTCTTCATTGATAATAAAAGTTCACAGAATTTACTGTATCTCAGCGCTTTCTTTAAACTTGGATTGAGACGAAGCCAGATGAAAGCGGCCGATGGACCCTTCTACGGCCTGGACAACAAATCGGTCTCCGTACAGGGATAGTCGGGCTAGAAGTCACTATGGGAACCCACCCGCGCTCTGTAACGCGGGAGCTGGCATTCCTCGTCGTTGACCTACCATCTGTCTACAGCGTCATATTGGGCAGACCTTTCCTCACGGCCTTTGGAGCCGTGACGTCGATCCCGCACCTAAAGGTAAAGTTTCCCACCCTGTGGGGTGTGAGGGAAGTGCTCGGGGACCAGGAGATGGGACAAACATGCAACCTGTCCCAGATCAGCCCCGCGGCACTGTACCGCTAGGATGAAGATCTTTACCTTCGCAACGAAACCTGCTACAGCAAGCCCAGTCGGGAGAAGCTACCGAAGCGGTCCCTTTGAATCTCTCTGAGCCGAAAAGGTGTGTCCACGTGGGCAGGTCTCTCCGACCCACAGAACACGAACGGTTAATTACCTTCCTTAGGGCTAACTCCGACGTGTTTGTCTGGGTTCTCGCTGACATGCCTCGGATATCGGCCGAAGTAATCGTCCACAAGCTGGGCCTTGATTCGTGCCGCAAACCCGTTCGACAGAAGCGCAGAAACCACTCCATCGAAAAGTTAATCGCCATAAGGGAAGTGGTGAGGAGACTCTGGACGCCGAATTCATCCGAGATGTCCAATATCCAGAGTGGTTATCCAACATCGTGTTGGTAAAGAAGAATTATGGCAAGTGGCGGATGTGTGTCAATTTTACCGACGTGAATAAGGCTTGCCCCAAAGACAGTTTCCCTCTCCCCAGGATTGATCAACTCATGGACTCCACGTCCGGACACGAACTCCTGAGCTTCATGGATGCGTATTCCGGCTATAACCAGATTCAGATGCACCCTGAGGATGAGGAATATACTTCCTTTATGACCGACCAGGGGACATAATGCTACAAGGTAATGCCCTTTGGCCTCAAGAATGTCGGCACGACCTATCAACACCTGGTGAACAAGATGTCCGAGACCCAGATTGGGAGAAATATGAAAGTGTACGTCGACGATATGCTCGTGAAGAGCAAAATTGCCCACGACCACATTAGCGACCTAGAGGAGACCTTTCAGGTCCTCCGGCGGCACACAGGATGAAGCTCAATCCTGCCAAATGCGCCTTCGGAATGACTTCAGGAAAGTTTCTGGGCTTCATTATGTCCCAACGCGGCATTGAAGCCAACCAGAGAAGATCAAGACCATCCTCGACCTGAATCTTCCACGGTTAATAAAAAAAGTGCAGAAACTCACTGGGCGAATAGCGGCCCTCTCACAATTCCTCGCTAAGTCAGCAGAGAAGTACCTCCCCTTTTTCAAAGCACTGAGGGGCACTAAATTTCTAGGGTTCTGGAGGACCGAGGAATGCGACGAAGCTTTTAAAGAGTTGAAGACGTACCTCGCCAGCCCGCCTCTCCTGCACTCACTGCGCGAGGGCAAGGACCTTTACCTCTACTTGATTATATCAGCAGCGGCCCTTAGCTCTGTACTAGTCGGAGAGAACAAAGGTGCCCAGCGGCCAGTGTACTACGTAAATCGGATGCTGACGGATGTGGAGGCTGGCTATCCGCATGCCGAGAAGATGGCGCTGGCCCTCATCTATTCGGCGCGAAAGCTGCGGCCCTACTTTCAGTCACACCGAATCGTCATACTAATAGATCAACCCTTGAAGTCGATCCTGCAGAAACCAAAAACTTTCGGGCGATTGGTCAAGTGGGCTGTCGAGCTAGGAGAGTTCGACGTGGAGTTCTGACCTCGGCCAGCCGTGAGGGGACAGGCCCTGGTAGATTTCATTGTTAAAGCAACAACCCCAGCTCCAGAAGACGCCGACAGCCCTAGAAATGTGGGAGACCACAGCCCTCTCGTGTGGACCCTAAATATGGATGGGTCGTCCACCCAGGCGGACAGCAGAGCCGGAGTCGTGCTGAAGATGCCGGAGGGTACGGAGATTACATACTTTGTCACACTAACCTTCCCAGCCACCAATAACGTGGCAGAGTACGAGGCCCTCCTCGCAGGACTACGCCTGGCCAAGGAATGTTCCGCGAAGTCATTGGTCGTGCACAGTGACTCCAAGCTTGTGGTCAGCCAGGTACAAGAGAACTTCGATGCGTCAAACCCGCAACTCGTGAGGTACTTGGCAAAAGCGAAGACTCTGATCCAGGAGTTCGACCGCTTCGTGGTCAAGCATATCCCCAGGTCCGATAACGAGAAGGCTGACCGACTGGCCTCGAACGTGGCTACCGGATCCCCGGAGCAGTATGCCAGGGAACCAAGGGAAGTCCTAGTTGCGCCCAGTATCAACACCGTGGACCAAGAAATACTATGGGTTGACACAAAAGACAATTGGATGACGCTGTACAGGAAGTACCTGACCGAAGGAACTCTTCCCAATGATGCTGATGAGGCCAAGCGGATTAAGAGGACAGCAAGTTAGTACACGCTCCTCGGTGGAAGACTATACAGGCGGGGATACTCCATTCCTTACCTGAAATGCCTTACTCCAGAAGAAGCTGAGTATGTCCTGAGCGAGGTGCACCTAGGAATATGCGGGTCGCACATCGAGGGAAAGAACCTCGCTTTCAAGGTCATGCGGCAAGGATTTTATTGGCTGACCATGAAGCGAGATGCTATGGAGTTCGTCAGGAAGTGCGAAAGTTGCCATGTCCACGGCCCCATGACGCATTAGCCGCACACAGAGTTACACTGCCTCCAGTCCCCTTGGCCGTTCGCGCAATGGGGGCTCGATATCTTCAGACTGTTACCTTTGGCTTCCGGGTAGAGAAAATTCCTGATCGTCGGTATTGACTACTTCACCAAGTGGGTAGAAGCTGTTCCTCTGGTCAGGATCACCAAGCAAAACGCGATGGAATTCCTCCGTCAGAATATCGTTTGCCGCTTTGGGATTCCTGAGGTCATAGTGATCGACAATGGGACCCAATTTACCAGCAAGCGGTTCACAAGGTACTACGGCAACCTCCGCATCAAGCTGATCCACACATCTGTGGCGGATGCTCGGGCCAACGGGCAAGTTGAAGTCACCAACCGCCAGTTGTTGCACGGGTTGAAGACCAAGCTGGAGGACGCAGGGGGCTCGTGGGTCGAAAAACTACCGTCCGTACTCTGATCGTATCGGACGACCCCGCGGGAGCCAATGAGAGAGACACCCTACAACCTCTGCTTTGGGGCTGAGGCTGTAGTCCCCGTGGAGGTGGGAATGCTAAGCCTGCGGGTCGAATACTTCGATCCAACCACCAACTCGCAGAAGCTCTAGGAAAACCTAGACCTACTCTCGGAGGTTCGAAATATGGCACAACTGCGGATCGCAGCCTATCAATAGTGCATCACGCGATACTACAACAAGCAAGTGAAGGCACGCCCTCTCGAAGTTGGGGATCTGGTCATCCGGAGCGTAAAGGCGGCGGAAAAGACCGTGAACAGGAACAAGCTCTCCCCTGGGTGAGAGGGCCCGTTCACCGTCTCCGCAATCCTCCAGAGCAAAGCGTACAAGCTGCGCGCCCAGAACGGCAAGCTGGTCCCCCGGACCTGGAACGCCGCTAACTTAAGAAAATATTATCAATAACGCCACGCCGGCCCAGGTAAGGCACGCACGCGCACCATGTTGAATGCTTGTACATGCGTTATGCTTTTTGTTAATAAAATTAGTTTTCCTGTTATTCTGCATCACCATTTGTGTGAAGTGTTGGCATGCATAGCATTCTTAAACCAAAATGACCTAGACTGCCCATAAATCGGCAGGACTATCGTCCGTCTGTAAAGCAAACCCTTGGCCTCGCGCCAAACGGCCCTTAAGCGGCCACTAAAAACCTCGCCCGCACGGCGGGTAAGTCCGAAAGGGGACACATCTATCATGGCTCTACGCCAATCGACTCAGGCAGTCAAAATATTAGGCCAGGGGGCTTTGGAGGCTTCCCAATTCTCGGCCAACAAAAACCTTAGGGGGCAAGAATTGCAGGCTTTCGGCGACCTTCTCACACAGAAGAGAGCATCCTCAGTCTACGATGATCGGGGGCTAGGACCTGAAATATGGTGACTATGACGCCTTGAGCAAGGGCCACGCACCTCCCGCGGATACCACACAACTAAGGCCTAGACCCAGAGCCTGATTGTCATGGCCTGAAAACTCAGCTGACCCTTAGTGTGGTTCCACGGGACTTACGATGACATCCACTTTATTGGATCGAGCTTCCCATCAAACGCGCGAGATGCGGCGACATCCTCTGACGAAGGACGATCATAGCGCAAGAAGGCACCTGACTAGGGCCTTGGCGACAATAGCTTTGCGAGCTTAGACTTTGAATACGAGGCATGACCTCACAGACCACATTGAACAAAGGGTACGATCTTACGTACCGCATCGGGAGACAACGTATACGAGAGAGAAGAGAACTGCTCTTTATCCATTTGCCAGAAACAAGTATATACAAAAGCAGAGGAGGAACAAAAAAAAAAAGAGGGTGGGCAATGGAGCAACCTATACAGGAAAAGACTACTTTGGGGGACTGGACGGACTGGCTTCCTGAAGGAAGTTCCTCAAGCAGGATGCTTCCCTGACCCCGGTGTTTCCAGGATGAAAGACTCCTTCGGGTACACCAAGAGTAGCCAGGGAAGTGATCCTACAACACAGACAAATGCCATCCCAAAATCGATCCTCCAACAAGCGCTCTGCCTCCGACGAGGTGATCTGGCCAATCATATCCCTAGACAGGCTTGCATGGTCGTCCTCCAGAGCGGTAAGCGAAGCTTCCAGGTGTGCCACTTTCTGCTGCAAGCGCCAGACCTCCTCTTGCGCCCGCTCACTGTCCCCTCGAAGGGAGGCGACCTGGCCTCTCGTGTGATGAATGGCGTGCAGCCCTCGCTGGAAGCCCCCGTGGAGGAGGGCGACCAGTCCGTCGAAAGGGTCAGCATCCCCAGGAATTTGTATGGGAAGAGAAAGACATTAGAAGAATCCCTAAAATTGACGGCAACAAGGGAGCGCCAGATCGGGACGACCATACCTGAGTGGGAGCGGCGTTCAAGGGATGTGCAAAGCCACCTGACGAAGGCCCTTTCCGAGACTCCTCCTGTTCGGCCGCGGGGGCCAAGCTAGCCGGAAGGGCGGCAGACGTAGGAGCGCTTGGGGGCTCCAACCCCGAAGACGTCCCAACCGCTGCCACCCCAGCTCCCGGCGGACTGGCAACCAATACGACTTCGGCCTTCGATGCTGTAGGGATGTCCTCGACGATCCCACCCTCCGAAATGGGCTTCGCGAAAATAACAGTCGGCTCCAAGGATCCCCCTAACTCCAACATTGGCCAGGGCATTAGCGTGTGTGATCCCTCGGGGTCATCAAGGTCCAAGACGCCGCCCGCCATTCCCGGAGCTGCATCCATGAACGCGTTGGCAATGAAATGCACGGAAGGCCCCTAAGTAGGTTGAGGCTCCGCCTCGTCAACTTTGAGCACGGCTAACCCCGCAGCCGGAGTCGGCGGTGGTCCTGCGGCCTCCCCCCAGTGTCGTGTGCTCGTAGCCACCTCCAGGACCGGATCCCGAATCTCAACAGCAAAACTAACAGCTTGCCTCTAGGACCTCCGTGTCGAAGTGCCTCCAACTTCCCTCAGCCTCTTCATGGGAGCCTCAACCCCCTCTTCGTCTGAGGACGACTCCAACAGCGAGCAACTTTCCTCCTCGTCCCTTCCGAACGATCGGGGAGCGACAACTCCTCCAGGCTCTCTTTTGCAGGACCGACAATGCTCCAACCCAACGAAAGCCCCCACTTGGCGGCCTCGAACGTGATGGATGTCAAGAAATAGCTCTGGACAGAGAACTTTGCCATCTGGGACTGGATGGTAGCAGCCAACTCCGCTGCCTCCGCAACGTCCTCCGTCAACAGCTTTTTGAGGAAGAACCCCAAAATCGGTCCCCACACGCACGAAAGCTCAGAATCAGGGGGCTCTTGCAAGAAAAAGTATCGGTCTTTTCAGTTCTTGACCGAATCCGGATTGGTCCCTCGAAAATGGAAGCCAGTCTTTGGCGACATAGACACCCAGTCCTCAGACTCCGTGAAGCCAAAAATCAATCTGGCTACCTTGGCATCGAAGGGACCACCATGAAGACGAGCAAAGATGCACAGGGATACTAGATAACGCAGAGCGTTGGGGTGAAGTCTCGCCACTGGAACCCCCAGTGCCTCCACCAGCGCGTACAGCGTGCACGGCATGGGATAACGAAGCCTCCCTCTCAGGTGGTGCTCATAGACAGTGATATAGCCCCCTAGGAGGCGCTGGCTCTATCTATGGAACCAGGAGCACGATAGCCCCAATCACTACAGATGCCGTAATCTACCACAAGGGTAGCAATGGCGCTAGACGTCAAGACAGACTTTGTGTTATGGACCCCCTAGCGACTCGCCCTGGGAGCCTGAGAAGAAGAAGAACTCTCTCTTCTTTGCCATACCTCTCCCACAATACAGGTCAAGAATACAAAAATCTCATCACGGTGAAGAACTGCCACGGAAAGTTTAAATAGGCAACTAGAGGCCAGTGGGCGGGAAACCCAAACGACGCTCACCATGAATGGTTGAGACACGTGCCTGCCCCGTGGAGCGTCATGATGCCCGAAGTCACCCGTAATCATGGCCATACGCCAGTCTTAAGAGCAGGGTCACCTCAACCGCCTAACGGAAATCCTCACTGGCACCTCCGCATTAAATGCAGGCTTACAGTAATGAAGCTCACCAAGGGGATGCACGAAAAAAAAAAGAAAAATAAATAAAAATAAAAATTCAACAACACAAACTACGGGAAACAAGGCAGCGCAACAAAACGATGGATTTCATTAAAATGACTGTCAAAAAGTGATTACAGCGGCTTGCCGCGGTGACCATCATCTAACGCCCCACACGATCCACAGAAGAACTCGAAGCCGGGTACTCAACCAGATGCGTGCACGTTTGGGTGCTGGAGTTGCAAGAGTCCAGGATGCCGACGCGGAAGTTTGGGTCCTCCAGCGAAGCTAGCCTCCAGCTGAGACGGATTCCGTCCTGATAATTTCTCTCCAGTGTAGGACCAACTTCCTTCGGTAGGAACCTCGACCTCAGCTCCGTCCCCATCCGCGCGACCTCTGCCCCGAGCCGTCGCAGCAGCTGCTCGTTCTCTTCTTCAAGAGCCCGTATGTGGGCCTGAGCCCCCACATTGGCAATGACGAGTCGGGAAGTCCTCACTTCTGATTCAGCCCACGCTTCCTCAAAATGCACCGCTCGGGCCCTCAACTGCTCCATCTCGGCCACTGTGACTTGCACTCGCGCCTCAACGCCCTCAACCCTCCTGGTGATCTGTTGGCGCGAGAGGTCCCCCCTCCCTGGAGCGCGCTCCCGGGAAGAGGCAGACCCCTCCACCCTCTCAAAGCCTGGAGGCACCCGCGGGAATCGAGTAGGACCCGTGACAGTGGTTTCAGAGTGACCCCCCTGGTGTGGCGGCGCTTGAAGCCCTGGGAGCGTGGGACCCAATCTCTGACCCGCCGGAAGAATGTTCCGATTCAAATGACGATGACGACTTCTCCATCAAAGTTGCGACGAGAGCGAACACAGGAAGAACGGACAGCTGTTGAGTGCGTAAACACAGAAAAGTGCAAAGTCACGGGGAGGATTTGCGCATTTAAATAGACGGGATTTTCTCCTGAATGGATGCGCTTTGAAGACAAAAGGCGCCAGCACACTGCCAACAGGCGCCCTCCAAATGGAAAATCCCTGGGGCCTCGCACGTTTCCAAGACAGATCATTATGGCGTAGCGCCTCTTGACCTCGCGCACATTTAATGCGCCAGGCAAGCCACGGGAAGTGACCGCCAATGGTGGCCTTCCCGCCCCCACGGAACAGATGCGACCTGCCGGTAGAAGACAGTCGATAAAAAGAAGCATACACAGTGAGAAGGGAAAAATGAAGACAAAAGGGCTACCCCTTTTATTAATCAACGTTTTCTTATAGAGTACAAAATTTACAGTGATAAAAGTACGAGAAAGACGAAGAAGACAACAGTACGGGGCCCAGGGGCCGCGGTGACTGCCCCAGACAAGCTTGGGGAACGTGATCTACATGAGATCACCACGGCCGAAAGCCGCCGGTGGCCCGACAAGCGAACAGAGGCAGCCACACGAAGCCACCCCCAAAGTAGAAGCGTCCGCAGCACAATCCACCGGGGCGGGATCCGCACCAGTACCGAAGCCACCGGGGGAATTGAGAGAATAACCCCAACAATTCCCTAACCGGGGCTCCAGCCTCTGGCCCCTCCACGATCCACGCTCGAACTCAGTGTAGTAGAGACAATGAGCGATGCACCCCGCTAGAGGGAAACATCCCTGCGGAGGTTCCGCCACGGTCCCACCGCACTCCAAACGAGTCACACCGTGGAGGGAAGGCACGTGACGACTGCAGAGTGGTCGACCCACCCTCATTAGCATGAGGAGTGAACCGCAGCGCGGGAGTTAGAACGGTCTTCATCTAGAACTTCGGGCATCCTGCTAATCCATCCAACTCCTTCTCGGACCCCCACTAAGGGCGGGGTGAGCCAGAATCTCCTCATCGTCCCTTCAAAGGCAGCCAAGGGATGTGCTCCACTCGCTAAAGAGCCCTCCTATTTATGGGCAAGATGGGTGCCATCCTCTTGTTCAGCGCGGCACGCTTCCCGGCGGACGTCTTTCACAGAATGAGGAAAGTCCCCTAGTCAAACACAACCCTAAGCGTGCGAATCTTGCCTAGAAGAGCACCGAATCGTGGCAGCGTCAGAAAAGCCTGCACAGTCGCCTGGGGAAGGCGCGAGTCCAGAAAATGACGAACAATGGTGCGTCTCGACGAAGACTGTCGGGCCGTAGAGTGGACCCAAAGGACATACCAGGCCCGACCATCGGCCGGCCCAGGCATGGGGGGCTAGTGTTTGGTCCAATATCAAGGCCCAGGAAAATCGCAAGCCCAACCCAACTCCGCAAGGAGCCTACGTGGCAACCAACTGGCGAAAGGCAACGGGCGTCCTACAACGCATTAATGAGCTGCCGAGAAATAGCCAGGAGGGAGAAGAAACAAGCCAATAGAGAAGCGGTCAGCGCTGCGACTGCGGCTCAGGCAGCCGCCCGCAGGAAACCAACCAATCCCGACTCGAAGGGAGACTAAGCGTGGCCGGTAGCGCTCAGGAGCCTGCCTGCCACCGCAAAGCGACAGCTGATATGACCGACGATTAGTGACAGTGACCAGCGGCCAAGAAACCCTAACAACGGGAGTTCTCGCGCCCAAAGCCCTCTCAGGAGGAGCCTATAAAAACTCTCTTTCTCCACAGAGGGAAGGGAGGCTGCTTCTTCATCTTTTTCCCAGATCAAAAGAGAGAAAGAGCAATCGAAAAGAATAGAATTCATATCTCGAGACCACAAACGAGCCCGCTTCTCTCAAGATCTTGATTCCCAAGCCTAGTCAGGGAACGGGAAGTTAGCCGCCCACTACGGTACGTCAAGGAAGTCAGGCCTTCCGCTACCTGCTCATTGCATTTCCCACTCTGATAAACACGCATCACTCACGCATTATCAGCACTTATCCGCATACCGTCTAGCGCGTGCGTTATTTCTGTTTATTGCAGGAACTTGCTGACTTCAGCGTCGACGTGGTCGTGGTGGGAGAAATCCCACCGGACCTCTAACCTCTTGTTTGTTGATTGTGTTGTGCAAGTCCAGGTTAACAACTACGGAGATCAGACCCTCATCCCCAAGCTTCAGCGCGGCCGAAAACTCGGAGGCTCCTTAATTCGTACAACAACCGCGAACTCGGGACGCAACAGTATGGTTCACAGACTTTAAAACTAAAAAAATCACTTC
>JAODPA010026736.1:0-37379 GCA_025585075.1 Nepenthes mirabilis
TATATAATTATTTGTGTATGCGCGCGCGTGTGTGTGAGTAAATTGCTTGTAATTTACTATGGTTTCAAAATATTATTGCATTGTCAAACAAGATAAGATCATAGACGTTCAATTTCCTATGGTTTCAAAAAAGATTTCCATAAACTATATTATAACAAACTGATATTATTCATGAATTTTGTTTGATACAGTCTAAAATATTATCAATTAAATATTATCAATTAGACACGGAAAAATAAGGGGCCCACGGATTACAAGCTTATAGAAAAGTGACATTGCTGAATTATTAGACCTAAAACAGAAAAGAATCAAGAACCTTTTTGAGTACCTAACTCGTCGAATGACCAAGTAGCCGAATTGTTGAAAATACCAATGACTAAGATAGTTAATAGCGTGATAGAAAATTAAAAATTACATCCTAAAGGACGGTTATATGAATTAATAGATAAACAATCATATTAAATAAGCAGTTACAAACATTAAATGACAAACATTAAACTCTAAGAAATTATAAACTTGTACAACGGTTGGATCTCCAACGAACATAACACTTCAATTGATACAATCATACTAACCGAAAAAATAATAATAATAATGCACTAATTGACAACAATATTATAAATACGCCACTTTTACTTGGTCAAAAAGGGCTCCCCGATCCAGAAGAAAAAACGTAAGAACAGAGCACAGACCTCTAGACTATTGCACCCTTTGATAATCACAGAACTAAGCCTTCCAATTCCAACATTTTCTCATATTTACTCATCTCCTATTCCTTATTATCTTTCATTATCATAGAAAGATTTCTGACTTAAATATCAAACAACATATCAAAGAGTAAGCCTTATATTCTCTTACCTTTCGTTAACTGTTGTGATATACAGGATCCAACTTTAAAAGGTCGAATGCATCAAATTCTCCATAAATAAATTTTAAATAAAAATTAATTGCATAGTTTTTCATAGAACAATTTAGTTAAAATTTTTGTTAATAAGGAAAAAGAAAAAACTTGAGTTCAAAATTGAAACGAAAATTAAAAAATCTATGCCTGACAATATATTACAAACAAAATACAAAAGTTTACCACCTTGAATGCAGATCTAGAATTCAGGTGTCATCAACTTGCGAATGGAACACAAAGCTTGGAAATGTGATGGTGATTTCCCTAGCAAACAGAAAGAACTTAACTTCAGCACATAGGAAACTAATATATATGAAGATTATCTGGAGATCAATCAGAACTCAAATGACGCAAGCTACTTGAAATTTTCTTGATTAAAGTTAGATCAAACTCTGCTCGGGGGGTTCAATGTCTATTTCAAACCTACTTTAGGGCCTTTAGACAAGCCATGGTTTTGAAATATACCGTTTGGCATTGTTCGACAAATGAGCCAACTTAGCTGTAATTCAACCTGATGGTCCAGTTAATGCTAGTTTGAACTCGGTTCGAGAACTTTGAGGAGTGAACCACAAGCCCATGTTTCAGCTTGTTTCTTTGACGAGCGAAGTTCAAGCAAAGATAATCAATTCAAGCCAAATTAGTTGCAATTTTACGTAAGAGTGACCGAGCTTGTTTGAACTCATTGGCCTGAGTTTGAGGAGTCATGATCAAGTATGTTTTTCAGCTTCTTTTGCTTTTAAGCGAAGTTGGAGCAACAAAGCAGCCATTCAACTTGACTCGTGTGTGTGTGTATATGTATATGAGATACCAAGCCAAAGCCGAAGATTAAGTTATTTGAGTTAACAAGAAACAGCCAAAATCAGCAAAACCAAGTAGTAAAATAGGGTCCCCGGTCCCCCCCCCCCCCCTCCCAAATAAATAAATAAATAAATACACTAAAAACAGAGACCAAAGGAAATCTATGAGGCATCCGTCAAAGCTGAACTAAAATTACTAAAAGGAATGTTGAGGACTTACTGCAGGTACTGAAGGGTCATATTCTTCAAAAGTGATGGATGCCTAAAAACAAGGCTTCTCCATTCTTCTTTGTCAATCTTCCCATCTTGCTTTGTATCTGTTTCCGCAAATGTCTGAAACAGAAGGTCAGCAGAAACACAAGTGAAACAGAACCCACAAGCTTTGTATAACTACAGCAGTTTCCCTTAGTCAACAGACAAAAGAGATAATTACATCAAGCCATTCATTCTTAAGTCAAACCAAATTATAAGAAAAAACAGAATTCAAAACGAAAGACGGAAAATATTTGGCACAGAAATTAAAATCAAAGGTGATTCTCAAAAGATTACAAATCACAGCAAAATTAAGCTTATTGCATTTTAGAATGAAATTAAGAGAAACAGTAATTTAACAAAGATTTAAGGCAGAAAACTACATGAAGTGTATAATGAGAACATCGGGATAAATGAGTGCTTTAACTTTGGAAGATAATCGATAAATGAACACATGTATAGTACACAAGAAATATCATCTACAGAAGATAACACAAGGGAAGAGCATCTGAGACAGTTGAGCCACTCTCAAAACAAGATCATCTTATGCTTATGGCGTTGTTGTATATTGACGCTGTTCCATGGTAATTCGATAATATTTTCATCGTTGTAAGGTATGAGCTCATTTAGATCACATGTTCTGATTTGCACTGCTGTAAGCTAAAGGAATCATCTTGGGCATGTGCGAAGCAAGGGCCTTGACCCAAGGGGGGACAAAGCATTTAAGCATTTCAACAAGTATTACCAATTCCTTTGGCTTCCATTTTAAACAAGACATTTTATCAAACTAACTTACAAAACAAAGCTGTCCATGCAATCTTAATCAGAAACAACAAAGTTACATCAAAGAGAAGTTCTCTGAA
This sequence comes from Nepenthes mirabilis, assembly GCA_025585075.1. Lineage (NCBI taxonomy): Eukaryota > Viridiplantae > Streptophyta > Magnoliopsida > Caryophyllales > Nepenthaceae > Nepenthes > Nepenthes mirabilis. The sequence continues at coordinate 2,814 of JAODPA010026736.1, forward strand.
AACATGTCAAGAGAAATTCAAATCAAAGAGGAGTAATATTTTTATAGGTCCTATAGCGCAAATTCCAGAACAATCCTATCTTTGTAATGAGTTAATATTCTGAACATTATTGCTTAAATGAGTTAAATCACTGCAAAAAGCTTAAGTGATAAATAAATATATGTATTAAATGACATGATATACTGCAGGATTCTTTTGGTGATTTTTTTTTTTTTTTTGTTTTTTGGAGGGGCGGTGGTGGGCTTACAACTTGCACCTGACCTAGAGGTTTTTTGATCTGGCATAGGATAAAGAAATTAATGAAATAAAAGCAGCAGCATATAATGTAGTTACTTGCAGATTGAAATTTCTTGTAAATCCCAATTACTGGAACTATTATTTGCCTCAAATCTTCTATATTATACTCCATTTTTTTCTATTATGCCAAGTTCAACAAAGAGAAATATCTTTCTTCAGGTTAGAATGTTATGACCTATAAAAACAGCACAAAAAATGATGGAAATTTTGGGAGGAAGAGGATGAAACACCTTGGTGATGATTTCCTCTATAACATTATCTGCAAGATTCATACCAGTTTCAGCCAGTGTTGCCACTACCATTTGCTTCACCTGTATAGAAATGGATCAGCTGAAAATTTACAGTCTTAACAGAAAATAACAGTCAATTTGCAGATAACTAAGTGATAAAAACAGTTGTAGTTGTTCTAAATGAATCTGAACACTTCAATAGTTGGGCTCCAATAAGATGCATAAACACAATATGTAATAGAAAATGAGGGGAGATTGAGAACGATGATGAAAATCAGACTACTTTTTACATGTACCATGCAGAGTGATAATATGAATTATCCGGATTGAAAGATCAAGACAGAGGCCAAGAGAGTGGAAAAGCAGTATTTATGATAAATCAGTTAGCATCGCAAAAGAAATTCAGTATTGAATGTTTGACAAATATATCAGATCTTTCTAAAAATGATCTTTACTGTTTTAGTAACTTCAGTTGGCCATGGGATCTCTTTACATTTCAAAAGACTGGCTGAGGATCAAGCAGTCAAGTGTTACGTAATAGTTTAGATTAGAATAGTGTGTAACTAAAGAAAAGGGAAATTATGGGAAGAACAAGAATAAGGGAGGGGGACAGCAATTCAGACAATGAAAGGAAAATACAAGAGATGTTCAAGAAGAGCTTAATCTCAAAAGGGACTAGGAACTCATAACAATGCTTTAATTCATCATAGCTGCTCATTACAATAAAAGAAGGCATATATATAGGCTAAAGCCTTTCCGACCTTTCATTACTATAATAACCTCCAATGCTAAAACCTCTTCATTATTGCTAGACTAATCTTTCACCAGTATGAGCAGCCTATTAATTGTTAGTATAATTACATAACAATACTCCCCCCATGAGAGCATCCTTGTCCTCAAAGATGTGATGAAGATGATGTGATGAAGATTGGGTCCTTGTGTTTTATGACCTAAGTAGTACATCAATGAAGGCTAGATGCAACTAATGCAAGTCTATATAATTACACTAAAACACCATACTAGCATGATATGGTAACTTTCTTCTCAAATATGACCATGAGTTATAAGCAAATATGTCTAATCTTAGATCATGATGGTGTTGGACACAGCTTGTAGGAGATTTTTGATGAAAACACGACCCTTTTGCTTGATATGTTGGAGAAAGAGTAAGTTGAAGTTGTAGTTCCTCCTTAGTTCCGAAAACTGCAATTATTGGAGGCATGTCTGCTTGTGATTGCCGAAGTTCTGAAATTGATCACTTTTGCATGTGAAGCTACCAAATTGTAAGTCTTGTCTTGGCTGATCGTGTGTAGCCATTGCTGGGTAAGGTGTTTGAATGGTCCTTGCTAACTTTTTTGTTATGATGGCATCTGAATATGGTGGTGGTGCTGCTGCTACTGGTGCTGAGCTGCGGTTTCATTACAACACCCTAGTTTTTCAATTTAGATTAATTGGACTTTAAACCTGAGATGGTCATTAATGAGGGTAATAAATGGATTAATTATTATAGACAAATTTAGGTTAATTTTATAATAAGGTTAGACGTATTAAATTCTCAGAATCACTGAAAGGATAATTAGAAATTATTTTTAAAAAACTGTAATATTAATAGACGTAAATATGTGGACATAGATGCAATTAATAAAATNGACCCGCTTCAATTCGACCTACACCAAAAAATTGGCTAACTTTTTAATCCGTACTACAGCTCGAAATCAGGACGCATCAACAATAATAAATAACAATAATGATTAAATGCATTAAAACCGATGCATTCACTGTCTCTCCCGCCTATCGTTCTCTTCCTCTCCCTCTCTCTCTGTCTGTTCCACTTGTTCCGTTTCTTCTATTATTGCTTCTTCTGTCGTTTTCTTCCGTTTCTTCTTTGTCGTCCTTAAATTTCCATTGTGTTTTCTTCTTCTTCATTTCAGCACGCAAAGTAGAGAATGAGTATAGGACATTGTCGTAAATTGCTATCGCTGTCACCTGCCGCAGATGCTAATCGCCAAAGGAAATTATGCATTCACTGTCTCTCCTGCCTATCGTTCTTCCCGATCCGTCCCTTCCTCTCCCTCTCTCTCTCTCTCTCTGTTCTACTTGTTCCGTTTCTTCTATCATTGCTTCTTCTGTCGTTTTCTTCCGTCACTTCTTCGTCGTCCTTAAATATCCATTGTGTTTTCTTCTTCTTCATTTCTGCACGCAAAGTAGTAGAGAGAGAGAATAGAGGACATTGTCGTAAATTGTTATCGCTGTCACCTGCCGCAGATGCTAATCGCCGAAGGAAATTAAGCAATCACGCAAGTAAAACAATTCATTTCTCCTCATTGATACTAATTTCTTTCTTGTGTTCCGTGATTTGTGGGAAAATCATTTGTATTTGGTTGAAATTTGAGGAGTTCAAAAAACAGGGTCTCGGCTCTGTTAATGAAATAATCAGATATTTTGGGGTTGCTCAATGAAATGGGGGGGGGGGGAGGGGGAAATTTAGTGAGTTAATAATACAAAATCCTTGTTTCACGTGGGAAGAGGAAATTTGGAATTTTCCATGTCTTCAGTGGGAATCGGGAAGGGACACGAGGAACAGAGCACTGTGCTCTGTTGTGCTACCAAGCCGATTGCAGAAAGGTAAAATAGTGAAATCAGCTACTCGTTGATTTGGCCTAAATTACTGTATTCCTAATTTGAGTATATATATAGATATTAGGAAGTTTATTATGGTATATATTGTTGGGATTTTTTTGGTAACTCCCATGTGAGAATTAACCAGCATGAATAAAAGTCGAAGTGAAATACTTGACCGAAGAAGTATTAACAGCCGAGGACTCTACATAAGGGCCGAGGACTTTGAATAAATGGACGAGGACTTTGATTGAAGGACGAGAACTCAGAGTGATAGTTGAAGACATCAGCTGTTAACCGATGACATTTAGCAATGGCCGAGAACGTGGAATTATTTCTGAAGACAGTAGGCAAGAGTTCAAGGACTATAGTCAACATCTGGGAACTCTAACTGAAAAAGCTAATTACCTGCAATGTTTGCGTAAATAACTTTTCAGAAATGGAAGTTGACTCTCAAAGCTGGTAGTTGATTAGCTGAGTAGATTAACTCCTCCCGACAACATGGCGCTTCGCAGAGTTTGTGGTAGGTTATAGTGTTGGTGACAGGCTTTATGCGTACGTAACCTACCTACTGAGTAGGGGGTCGCCTGGTCAACTTTTATGTGTGTATATATATATATATATGCATACTAGGCATGCGATGAGTAGAAGAGGTGGAGAGAAGTGAGAAAGAGAAAATGAATAAGTGAATACAATGAGTAATCATTTTACTCTTATATTTTGCTCTTATTTTTGTTCTTAGCTCTCTAATGGCTTGTGTAACCAAACATATATAGTGAAATTGTTTGTGAACTCAATGTCTCATAATTTTTTCTCATTTTAGAATAGGACTTTCTACGTAAAAATTGTGTTTGTTCTTACTCTCTCTCATTACTTTATCATATGTGTTTGTATGGCTATCATTATTGTCCTCTCGGTATTGTCCGACTGACCGGCATGTGAAAAAAGTTAGACATACTCTATGCTTCCAAAACCGATAACAAGAAGTTATATCACCTAATGAAATTAATACAGGTGCGATACAAGGACAATTTGTCCATTGCCGATCACTTGAATGAGTTTCAAGTATGTGTGCATCGGTTAAATGGCATGGGTATTAAATTTGAAGATAAAGTGTTGGGTATGTGGCTCCTAGCAACAATGCCGAACTCATGGGAGGTGATAAGAATCACCATCGCAAATATTGCGCCAATCGGCACGGTGACTATTGAGATAGCCAAAAGTGCTGTTCTGAATGAGTAAATGAGACGGCAGTCACAAGGGACCTCCATCTCTCAGCACTCCGAGATACTAGTGACTAAGTCACAGGGAAGGAATAAAAGGCACAGCCAAAAGTCTGGAGAAAAAAGTCATAGCAAATTAAGGTCGATGTATCAAAACCTCAAATGCCATTATTATGGGAAAAAATGTCACATTAAAAAGTATTGTTACAAGTGGAAGCCTAAGAATGTAGAAAAGGAGAATAAAGCCGAAAAGGGATGAGGTGAGAAAAAAGCCTCAATCTCAGTCGTCACTGGATGTGATCTCCTTTTAACCTGTGAAATAAATGGTGTAGTGGATCTAGCCAAGCAAGAGACTGACTAGGTGGTGAATACTGGTGAATCTATCCACGTGACGTCTCAGAGAAGACTTTTTACATCTTACACTCCGGGCGACTTTGGAGTGTTGAAGATGGGAAACAAGGAGACATCTAGAGTTAGTTGTGCCAATGTGTCTCTCGTCACCGACAATGGAACTCGATTGCTATTGAGGGACGTCCGACGCGTTCTTGATATTCGAATAAATATAATCTCAACGGGTAGACTTGATGATGACGATTTTTGTAACGTCTTCTATGAAGGGGCACATAACTAACTAGAGAGTCTCTAATAATTACCCGAGGAAGAAAGGTATCTGGCCTTTACATATTGCAGGCCTTTGCTGAGGTAGGGGGAGGTAAATGTTGCTAGTGGTGTGGAGTCTTCTAATTTGCGGCATCTACGGTTGGGCCACATAAGTGAGAAAAGATTGAGTCATCTGAATAGAAAGGGCCTCATTTCAAGCATGAAGGTGGCCGGCCTGAGGACTTGTCTTCATTGTATGGTGGGAAAGCAACGACGAGTCTCATTCTATGGAGACTTGTCTTCGAAGGAGGCCGAGTTACTTGAGCTTGTACACACTGACGTCTATGGGCCATTTAAAGAGAAGTCATTTGGAGGTGTACAATATTTTATCTCGTTCATCAATGATTACTCAAGAAAGCTGTGGGTTTACCTACTCAAGACAAAAGATCGGGTCCTTGGAGTTTTTAAATATTACCATGCTCTAGTTGAACGACAAATGGAAAGAAAATTGAAGTACATCTGAAGCGATAATGGCGGGGAGTACATCGGAGCCTTTGACTCCTATTGCTGAACGCATGATATTCGATATTAGAAGACACCGTCAAAAATACCACAGTTGAACAGAGTGGCCAAACAGATAAACCGTATGCTCATGGAGAGGGTCAGGTGCTTGCTCTCTGAAGCAAAACTCCCTAAATTTTTTTGAGCAGAAGCCCTGAGAATGGCGGCCTATGTCGTCAATAAGTCACCCAATAAACCATTAAATGAAGAAGTCCCGGAAAAGATGTGGTCTGAAAAAAAGCCATCCTACGACCATTTTCGGATGTTTGGGTGCAAAGCCTTCATTCACATCCCAAAGGATGAGAGGACTAAGCTAAAGGCGAAGACGATGCAATACGTCTTTTTGGGCTATGGAGAAGAACTAGGATTTAGGTTTTATGATCCAATTAAAAAGAAACTTGTCCGATCAAGGGATATGGTTTTTGTTGAATGATAGACCATTGAAGATATTGGTAAAGAGAAGAAGCTCGTATCCGACACCAGTCGAACTGACAAGATGAGAGCTGATATTGTCCGACCGACATCTCTTTACAATAAGGGCAATGGCCCAGGTGTGGTTGAGGAAGACAATGAAGCAGTTACGGTGCTTGATGAAGACGAGGATGGCGTAACTCATTATCCGGTCAAGAAGGTTGTTGTCCAACGATCCATAAGGGACCGATGACCATCTATTTGTCTATCGGCTAGTGAGTTCGTTTTACTCACTGATGGAGGAGAGTATGAAAGTTTTGAAGAGGCAATGAAGGACGAGCACAAGGCAGAATGGTTGAAAGCCATGCAGGATGAAATGAGTTCACTATATGAAAATCACACATTCGAGTTGGATGAATTATCGAAGGGGAAGAGAACTCTAAGCAACAAGTGGATCTTCCGCTTGAAGACTGATGACAGCACTTTACAACCAAAGTACAAGGCGTGGTTGGTGGTAAAAGGCTTCAGCCAGCGCAAAAAGGTTGAATTTGATGAAATATTTGCCCAAATAGTGAAGATAGCCTCGATACGAGTCATGCTCAGTTTGGTTGTTGTCCTGAATTTGGAGGTGGAGCAGTTAAATATCCAGACGGTATTCTTCCATGGTATCTTGAGGAGAAAATTTACATGGAATAACCGGATGGATTCAGTGTCAAGTAGAAGGAACAATTGGTGTGTTGTGTGAGGAAGAACCCGTATGGGCTGAAACAGGTTCCAAGACAGTGGTATAATAAGTTCGAGTCTGTCATGGTTGGTTAATGATACCGAAAGACTATTTCAGACCACTGTGTCTTTGTATAGATATTCTTCAAGGATGACTTTGTCATTTTCCTACTCTATGTGGACGACATACTGATCGTTGGACAAAACGATACTCGGATTATGGAGTTAAAGCAGCAGCTTGGGAAGTTCTTTGCCGTGAAAGACTTAGGGCTGATAAGACAGATTATAGGAATTAGAATATGTCGCGATTGTAAGGATAGTAAATTATGGCTGTCCCACGGGAGCTATATTGAGAAAGTACTCTAGCGTTTTAAGATGGAAAAGTCTAAACCAGTAAGCATCCCACTGGCCAACCATTTTAAATTGAGTAGATGGGAGTATCCGACTTCGGATGATGAGAAGGCCAATATGAGAAGCATGCCCTACTCTTCGACCATAGAGAGCTTAATGTATACTATGATGTGTACAAGGCCGGACATTGCACATATTGTCGACACTGTTAGCCGGTTCTTATCAAATCCCGGTAAGCAGCATTAGTCAACAGTCAAGTGGATATTGAGATATCTCCAAGGGACTTCCAAGATAAGCTTGTGTTTTGGAAGTAACAAGACTCTTTTGGTCGGATATACTGATACTGACATAGCAGGCGATACTGACTCCCGAAGTCCACTTCGGCATACTTAGTTAAGTTCACTGAATGAGCAGTTTCTTATCAGTCAAAGTTGCAAAAATGCTTACTCTTTTAACCATTGAGGCAGAAGTTATTACTGTAACTGAGGCCAGCAAGGAGATGCTGTAGATGAAAAAGTTTATCCGAAAACTTGGATTTGAATAGAAGAAGTACGTGGTACTTTGTGACAGCGAAAGTGCCATACATATTTGTAGGAACTTCTCATTCCATTCAAGATCAAAACGTATAGATATTCGATACCATTGGGTGAGAGATGTAGATTCGGGACAGGTGTCACTAGAGAAAGTCCGAAGTGAAGAAAACGAGTTAGAAATAATGACCAAGGTACTACCTACGGGAAAGCTCGAAACCTATTGTAGTATGGCTAGACTAACTAATCTGGTTCCCTCACGGTCGTGAGGGAAAGTTTGTTGAGATTTTTTGGTCACTCCGGTATGGGAATCGGCGTGCATAAATAAGGGTCGAAGTGAAACACTTGACCGAAGAAGTATTAACGGCCGAGGACTCTACATAAGGGCCAAGGACTTTGAATTTAATGGACGAGGACTCTAATTGAAGGACGAGAACTCAGAGTAATGATTAAAAACATCAACTATTAACCGTGGACATTTAGGAACGGTCGAGGACATGGGATTATGTCCGAAGACACTAGACCAGAGTCCGAGGACTATGGTCAACGCTTGGGAACTCTAACTAAAAAAGTTGATCACTTATAATGTTTACACAAACAGCTTTTTAAAAAAGAAAATTGACTCTCAGAACTGATAACTGATTGGTTGAGTAGGTCAACTCCTCCCGATAGAATGACTCTTTGCCAAGTTAGTGGCAGGCTATAGAGTTACTGAAAAGCTTTGCACGCAGGTAACTTGTCTACTGAGTAGGGGGTCACCCAGTCAACTTATATATATATATGCATGCTGGGCATGCGATGAGTAGAAAAGGTAGAGAGAAGTGAGAAAGAAAAAACGAAGCAAATAACACAATGAGTAGTCATTTTACTATTGTATTTTGCTCTTATTTCTATAATCAACTCTCCAATGGCTTGTGTAACCAATGGGTTTTTGTAATAAAATATATATAGTGAAATTATTTGTGGACTAAATATCTCGTAATTTTTCTTTCATTTTAGAAGAGAGTTTTTCACGTAAAAATTGTGTGTTCTTACTCTCTCTCATTACTTTATTGTGTGCATTTGTGTGGCTATAATCCTTGTCCTCTCGGTATTGTCTGACCGACCGGCATACTTTTCCCCACAAATATTACTCCAGGCTATTCACCAAAGGAGGACGTGCGGTAATCAGCAACGCACAACCGTGAGTCCAGTGTTAAGTTTACGGGCATATGAATTTTGGAAGCACAATGATGTTCTTAATTAAATGTATTTGTGTGATACGTAAATATATGTATATGTGTGCAGATATTTGACAGCGTGAACGGATATAAATGAGTGAGGTATGTGCATGTATAAATATGTGTGTTTGTGTAAACGGATATATGTATACAACAGGTTTATCAATGTATATGAATATGAACAGTATGTGAGGTATGCATACCTATGTATGTCTAATTATATGGGTGTAAACAAGCATGCGTTAGTATAGTAGTACATTGTATGCAAATGAAATTATATACGCTTATACTGGTGATTCATATATTTTTATTTATGAATATATACTATGGATTATAATTTTGGTGTATGTTAGAAATTAAGGATACTATTATTTCGATTGGACCCTTGTGTGGTTAGCTAGGATGATTGAATGAGATTATTAATTAAGAGTTTTGTTCAAAAGATGTAAAATAGGAGACAATTTATGACTTTAGAAATAATATTGGCACACTACAATAAACTAGTAAAGATTGTGAAAAAGTCTAAAATTCAATTGGATGATTAATTATTCTTGAATTTTCTACGATAATTTTTGTAATCATTTCTTCGTATTATCTTGGTCTGTGTATGTAGTTTCTTGGCTATTTATGGTTAAGGTAAACAAAATGATATAAAAACACTACGGTATCAAAAAACATAAACCTATTGCACCTTGGTATAGTATATAATTGTCCAATAATAATTTTCATATCCAAGAGAATTAAAGTCATTTGAAGTGATACTTATAATCTTATAAATATCATGCATAAGATATCAATGGACATCATACCTAGGGAATACTAAGGTTGACATGTAGTGGAATATTCTATACCCATTTGGGCATGGATCCTAATTGGATCATACCAATACATACGAGGTACATTATGGGTCACTTGACGGTGTAACAAAAATATTGTTCATATAGATTGAGATCGATACTTATACATTGCAAATTGAAAGATATCATAAAATTATAGAGTTTGTCGCTTATCAAACTAATGAGTATCGATACATCGTAAATTTTTTCGGTCGTTAAATGCGAGCGCATAATTATTAGTTTATAATGACATATAAGATCCGAGAAAATTCCTGTGATACCTCACAATTAGAATATTTATTGAGATAAGTTCGATAAAACCTATACCCTTATTAATATTCAGATTCTGTAGAATCCTAATTGTATTCTTGATGTTCAATTGTCACATGACTTTTGAGTCATGGTTACTGTTGCATTTCGGATCCGACGGTCCAGTGTAACACAAGTGTTTTGGAGTGTAGGGTGTTGAAAATGAGAAATTGAAACCGAATTTTTACGTGAAAAGCCTTCTCTTGAACGAGGAAGAAAAACCACGAGACTCTGGGCCTATAAAAATGCTTCACTATGATTCGAAGTCTTACAAAGTACAAGTTCTGGGATTCCTTCCTTGTCTCTCGTTTGTGTTTCTCTCCTTTGAAAGCTCTTTCGTTGGGAAAATTTGTCACTTTTGTTCCTTCTTGTTCTGAAGAGAGGAAAAAGGGGCCAAGATTCCTGAGACAAGAGCCTCTGCTAGGTATTTATAGGAGAAATTGTGCCGTTGGGGAGAGGACACGTGGTAGTTGGAGTGTGGTCGAGAGGTCGTCCACTGTCCTGCTGGACATGCCAAGCGTATGAATGAGCTGTCCACCTGCCCTGCTGTCCATGTCAAAAATGATGGCATGTGCAGGGAAGCACGATGCTGGAGCCGCTGGTAGGGCCTGAGCATGTCAGGTACGTAAACTCTAGACGTCAGTCTTGATTTGACTAAGCGTGCTCTGTGGATGCGGCGTCTTGTAGTGGCTGCAGGTTTCTTGGAAATCGACGAAGTTGCTTAGTTAGCGCTTTCGGCGATATATGAGTGGGTCCTCGTCATTGTGTGGCATGCCTTGTCCCTTTGTGAGTTCGCGAACCTGCTCGGGGGAGGTAGCTCTCGGGCGTCAACTGCCTTTTGGGAGGACTTGAAGGATCTTTGATTCCGTGTGAAGGGTTCTCGGGCATTTTCTTGACTTCTCGGACTAATCTGAGGCCTGATGGAACTTCTGAGGTTCTCGGGCTTCTTCTTCTAGTCCTCGTACCTGAGGGTTAGGGTTCTCGGACGTTTCTCTGGTGTCCTGGATGTCGTCAGCTATTTGTGACGTCCTCGAGCCCCCATTGGTTAAAGGGACCTCTTGAACTTTTGCCGTAACTTTGGCTTTTGGGACACTAGCCCGTGTTCTCGGGCTTGTTAGGCCAGTCTAACGCAAGGAGCTAACCTGGGTTTTGACCCTCTAGGGTCGTGGACATATCTCTGGGCTTTTCACTTGGGCCCTTCCTTTAGGCCGTATTTTATGAGCCTCTATACTGGGACCCAACATAGCTCCCCATGCCAAAGGGTTCGAGGTCCTCGACCGTTTGGCATGAAGTCGCCGCTCCTCTTGGGAGGTTGATCTCTTCCTGCAATGGTTTGTCCGTGCACGCGTTGTGGCTTGAAAAGGACGTCCCTGAGAAGGCAAGAGTATGACCGTCCACATTCGAGCTTAGGCCTTTTGCAGTGCTTGTCCGAGTGCATGCGTGTCTTCGGAGTAAATGTGGTGCTAGGCTTGATGGAGAATTGTCCCAGAACTTCCTTTGAGTCCGAGACCTTTCCGACGCCGCCGTTTGAGTTTCTGCAAGGCATTAAATGCCGAAATGACGCGCTGACAGGCGCCTTGGGAAGGCAAGGCCATCATTTTTCTGAGACGAACAGCCGAGCGACGCGTGGCGAGGGCAATGAGTAAGCCTTTTCGAATTTCAAAAGTACTTAAAGGCCTTCTCGTCCCCGATTTTTCCATTTCTGCGCCTATTTTTTCATCTTCTTCTCCAAGTGTAGAAGCTTCCATTCTTCTTTTGCTGGAGCTTTTCGCTCTCCGTACTTCCTCTGTTTCTCTGCCTTTCGTTGTTCATGGCGCCTGGAGTGAGGGACATTGCCTCTATCATGACACTCGGCAGGCTCGAGGAGATTCGAGAACGGTATCGAATCCTCGAGTCCGTAGCCATGACGATTCCGAACTCGCATCACAGGTCGTGGTGCCCTCAGAACGATTTCATTACCGTATATGAAGTCCACCTCAAGGGTGGGCTACGGTTTCCTGTGCCAGAGGAGCTCTACGAAATCATGAGGGGACTTGGAGTCCCTTTTGCTAGGCTTCAACCAAATGTAGTAAGGTATTTGGTTTCTCTGTGCGTTTTCTTCCGTTACCATAAGAAGCTGTTGAACATCCTTACGGTTAAGGTTATGTTTCGCTTTACACATAACCTTAATTGGATCACAATGACTCCTCGCCTGGACTTCTCTTTGATGTGTGGGGGAAACCCGGACTCCACGAAGCAATGGATAGATAAATTCTTCTTCCTGGGCGTCCGGGAGAATTGGGCCATTCCCATTGGTTGGGGGAAGGTGGCCAGCCAGTGCTGCTTGGATCCCTCGAAGGAGGAGAAAGAGACTATAAAGGAGTTCACGGACTTGGTGTTGGCTAACCTCGGGGGCTTTCACCTGAACAAGCGCAACATCTAGCTTTCATCCGAAAACTTTGAGGTGGCCAAGTGGGGCCCACGGGTAGAGGCCTCCGCCGTGGCTCCTCCCGAGAAGTCCAAGAAAAAGAGGCTGAGGAGGAAGGCGAAGTCTCTGAGGATTGAGGGTCCTGCTGACCGCACGGAGAAAAGCCTTTCGGCAAAGGGCTCGAAACGTCCGGCGGCCATTGTTGAGTTCCCTTCTTCTGATGATGATGACGATGACTTTGACATCGACGATTTTGACGATGATGATGTGATTGCTCCTCTCTTTAAGAGATCGAGGACTAGTAATTTATCGGAGTCCTCTGGAGCTAAAGGTCCCGCCCCTCTTGCACTGGTTTATCCTCTTGGAGGGTCTACGAGGACGATCGTGGAGATAGTGGAGCTCTCGGACGTCCAGTCTCCCAATGATGATCCCGCTCCTGGAGTTCCTGTTGATCTGCCTGATGACGTCTCGGACAGGATTGATCACCCTTCCGAAGACATAGGAGGCGGGGACTCCGTCGTGGACGCTGAGGGAGGAATGATCGTTAAGATGGTCCGTGAACTGATAGAGACCAAGGAGATTGGCACTGTTGGCCTGATGTCTTCTGATCCTTGTAATCCTCCCGCTGAAGTTTAAACTGAAAACCTTTTAGGGCGAGAGGTGGATGTCCTGGGAGAACCTTATGCCGAGGGTGCTGATGTCGGGGCAGACTCTTCCGTGCCTTTTATAGCAATGGAGCACGTTCCTGAGGAAGCACCCGCGGCGCTTGAGAGTGGACCGCAGGAGTCCGAGGCCCCTGGAGAACGCGACCCTGTGCATGATCCCCTTGTCTCCAAGGTAATCCACCGTTACCTCTTTTGCCTTACTTTTAGTTGGCCGTCTCTTAATGGACTTGTTTGTCTTTTGCAGCTCCGGGTCATAGCTGGGAGCTTCAGCCAGTTAGTCAAAGAAGTTGCCCAGTCTCGCTTTGAGATGGAGTCGCTAAGGACTGCTGGGGAAGCTGCCCAACGGGTTGAAGGGAAGCTGGCAAAAGCAGAGAGAAAATTTGCCTCTTTGGAGGACACCATCAAGCCTCTGCGGCTTTAGCAGGGGCTTCTCCGGGACAAGGTTGTCCGTCAGGGTGAGAGGTTGAGGACGTCCATACGGCCCTCGGAGATCGCGTCGTTATTAGACAGCAGGTACTGGGAGGGCATCCGCATGTACTGTTGAGTACTGCGACTGATTGATCCGCGATTTTCTGTTGCCGTCCTCGATCCCAGGAATGCGAGTGCCTCATGCAGAGAAGACTTATACGGCATTGCTGGGAGGCCTTTCCCCGAGTCCTCTCAGGCACAGCCTGAAGGCGAAGCTTCTACGCCCAAGAGGCCAAATCTGACAGATCAGGTGGGGACTTCTGGAGCCCAAGAGGTTCACGGACAAGGGAGTCAGGAGGAGCTCCCATGACTTGTTGTCTTTTGTCTCTTTTTTTTTTTTTTTTTTGAACACTGTATAGAATATTGTCTTTGTTAATAAAAACTTACACTTTCAGAGTTGAAACCTGGGACTCTTTGCCCGGTCTGTACGAGTGCTTGTTCCTTTTGTAAGGTGGTGCTAAGTAGTTCATCCTTAGCTTTTATCATGAGCCATTTGAAGGATTATGTTACCTTTTGACCCCTCGGATCGTTTGGCCTTGCATGAAATTCTTAGAGCCTTAAACTTTTGGGATACTTGGATGCAACTGAGCTTTTAGAGTATAACCTTTGGGGCCGCTCGGATAATACCGAGTTTTTAGAGTACAACCTCTGGGGCTACTCGGCCGGAGCTGAGTTTTTTAAGTACGACCTCTGGGGCCGCTCGGCTGGAGCCGAGCTTTTAGAATACAACCTCTGGGGCCGCTCGGATGGGACCGAGTTTTTTGAATACGACCTCTGGGGCTGCTCGGATGGAGCTGAGTTTTTAGAATACGACTTCTGGGGCCGCTCGGATGGGACCGAGTTTTTAGAATACGACCTCTGGGGCCGCTCGGCCGGAGCCGAGTTTTTGGAATACGACCTCTGGGGCCGGGGGCCGAGTTTTTAGAATACGACATATGGGGCGCTCGACCGGGGCCAAGTTTTTAGAATATAACCTCTGAGGCCGCTCGGCCGGAGCCGAGTTTTTAGAATACGACTTCTGGGGCCACTCGGCCAGGGCTGAGTTTTTAAAATACAACCTTTGGGGCCGCTCGGTCGAAGCCGAGTTTTTGGAATACGACCTCTTGAGCCGCTCGGCCGGAGCCGAGTTTTTAGAATACGACCTTTGGGGTCGCTCGGCCGGAGCCGAGTTTTTGCTTTGACTTGTGAGCTGCCTTGATGTTGATGAAGGAGCATGAGAATACATCGTAATGGACATAATGAAAGGGCCCTTTCATTCATGTATACATGTTACATTGGGTGGCCTCCAAGGCCATTTTGAATCCTCACATTACATTAGTGCCCTGAGTCCTAGTTGATGCATGCTTGAGCCTCGGCATCTCTCTCGTTACTCCCCTGCCGACCATGGCCTTTTGACAGTTGTGCTCTGTGCTGGCCTTTACGAAGTTGGCACGCGTAGCCCCCCAATTGATGGTCAGGCGTGTTCCGTGCCCATAATGGCTTTGCCTTTTGAGTGGCGTGACCGACTGCGTCCTGCTATTCCGGAGCCATGCCCGAGTCGTGGCAGGAAACGGTCGAGATAGCCCTCCATTACCAGCCGCTCGACTTCCGTCTGGAGCTTCTTGCAATCCTCGGTGTCATAGCCGCGGCTGCAGTGGTAATGGCAGTATTCCCAATGGTCACTCCCTTCTACGTTCTTCAACGCCTTGGGCCACCTCAAGAACTCTTCGTCTCGGATCTGCCTCAGAATGCTGGTGAGTGACTTAGTGAGGGCAGGTGGGCCTGATGGCTCGTCTCTTCCAAGGACAATCCGTTCGGGCTCGTTTTGCCCGGACGGTCCTTAGGCCTTCAGCTGGGCGCCAGCTCTTCTTTTTCCTTCCCCTATCCTCGTGGTCCTTAGGCCTTCAGCTGGGCGCCAGCTCTTCTTTTTCCTTCCCCTATCCTCGGGGGCAGGGAGTCTTCTCTTCCTCCCGACTGGCTTGCTTTGCCGGTCTTGGATCCGAAAACTGTCTTACAGAGCCTCTTGAGCCCCCCATTTGTTGGGGCTGGGCCAAGGACTTCTTTTTGTTGAGGTAATCCCTCAGCTCGCCGGGAGCTCGCGCAGCTTGTCGCTTCTGGGGCACTGCTGGTCGCGAACTTTCAGGGTACGCCCCCCTGGACTGCTTGTCCACCCTCTCGCGGAGAGTACGGACTGCTCTCGAGAGGCTCTCTACCTTCTTCATCACTTTTCGCACGCTAGTACCGGGGCGGCCACTCACCATGCCGCCTGATGGGAGGCACCTGTCTAAGGGTCCCATCTCTCGGGTGGACATGCTGTCTTGTCCGCTCACCATCTTCGGAGCGCTGGTTGTTCTGCGAAGGTAGGAAGCGTAGAGCTTTTTGTCAACGCGTTCCCACAGACAGCGCCAATGTTGCATTTCGGATCCAGGGGTCCAGTGCAATACAAGTGTTTTAGAGTGCAGGGTATTGAGAATGAGAGATTGAAACTGGATTTTTACGTCGAAAGCCTCCACTTAAATGAGGAAGAAAAACTACGAGGCTCTGGGCCTATGAAAATGCTTCACTATGATTTGAAGTCTTATAAAGTACAAGTTTTAGGGATTCCTTCCTTGTCTCTTGTTTGTGTTTCTCTCCTTTGAAAGCTCTTTCGTTGGGAAGCTTTGTCACCTTTGTTCATTCTTGTTCTGAAGAGAGGAAAAAGGGGCCAAGAGTCCTGAGGCAAGAGCCTCTGCTAGGTATTTATATGAGAAATTATACCGTTGGGGAGAGGACACGTGGCAGCTAGAGTGTGGCCGAGAGGCCGTCAACTATCCTGTTGGACACGCCAAGCGCATGAAGGAGCCGTCCACCTGCCCCGCTGTCCATGTCAGGAATGATAGCGTGTGCAGAGAAGCACGCTGCTGGAGCCACTGGCGCCGCTGGAGCCACTGGTGCCGCTGGTAGGGCCTGAGCATGTCAGGTACGTAGACTCTATGTGTCAGTTTTGATTTGACTAAACGTGCTCTGTGGAGGCGGCGTCTTGTAGTGGCTACAGGTTCCTTGGAAATCGGTGAAATTGCTTAGTTGGCGCTTTCGGCCATGTATGAGTTGGTCCTCGTCCTTGTGTGGCATGCCTTGTCCCTTTGTGAGTTCGCGAACTCGTTCAGGGGAGGTAGCTCTCGGGCGTCAACTGCCTTTTGGGAGGACTTGAAGGATCTTTGATTCCGTGTGAAGGGTTCTCGGGCATTTTCTTGACTTCTCGGACTAATCTAATACCTGATGGAACTTCTGAGATTCTCGAACTTCTTCTGGTCCTCGTACCTGAGGGCTAGGGTTCTCAGATGTTTTTCTGGCATCCTGGATGTCATCGGCTATTTGTGACATCTTCAAACCCCCATTGGTTAAAGGGACCTCTTGGACTTTTGTCGTAACTTTGGCTTTTGGGACACTAGCCCGTGTTCTCGGGCTTGTTAGGCCAGTCCAACGCAAGAAGCTAGCCTGGGTTTTGGGCCTCTTGAGCCGTGGACATATCTCTGGGCTTTTCACTTAGACCCTTACTTTGGGCCGTATTTTATGAGCCCCTATACTGGGACCTAATAGTTACGATATGTCGTTGAGTCTCAAATAATAGTTAATTTATCTCATGTTGTTAGTAAATGATTAATGTTGATATTATCTAAGATACTGTATTGAATTCAGTTATTATTAATTTATTTACTTATTGGATATCTAGCACCCTTATGTTTTATTGGCTCAAAGTAGATTGTTGATTGCAGGTTAAAGGAAATCGTGCATTTGCTAATGAGATTTCAGATAGAGAGATCTCAGAGTTGAATGTTCATGACAAGAAGTTTTCAAGGTTACTTTGTTGTAGTTTTAGCTATTTTATTGAAACTAGTGTTTTCAGGGAACTTTTTTTATAGACTTTTATTGTTATCTCACTTCGAGAAATTTATTATAGACTTTACTAATAAATATTTTATTTAATGATATATTTATAAAAATTATTTATGATTCAAGTTTTCCGCGTGATTAGTCTAGGCCTGGTTGAGCGATTTGGGACCAAGTCGCCACATTCATTGTATGGTAAAGTTGCGGTCTTACCTGTCATGTTATCAAATATAATATTTTGATTCTGCTAAACTCTGGCATAATAAGTGGTCATCTGTTCTAGCCTGCTGGCGAAGCCATATGTGAAGCTTGTACCTGGTGATGTTATATTTGAAGATGATGGGCTGCATAACCAAAAAGGTTTATCCTGCAATGTGCTATCAAATCTAAGGATGAAGGTGATATTGTCACTTTGATGATTGGATCCAGAGCATATTCTGTATGGACTTCATTAAAAAAACATGGATAGCATTGTCAATAAATTCTTCCATATAACATATTTCTTGTGCTGCTAGCTTCAGATGTTGTCCTATACCCAGTGATAATTGGTTTATCCTTTTGTGAGTGAACCTGTAGGTAGAACATAATGCCATAAGTTCAGAATGCATCCCCTATGTGTGGATAAATCCACCCTTGTGGCTTATGGTGGTCCCAAAAGGCTAAGAATTTAGTGTCTCCAGGTCATAATGAAATTGAAGTGTTTGTGGACTTCGTAGACTGCTCCTACCATTTGGGGGTGGTGATCATTTGATGCAAATAGTGGTTCTATCATATGCATATTTGTCTTGAAGAAAATGTAGAGCCTGGATAGAGGCTTCTGAATTTTCCAATTGGAGTACTGCCCTGCTGTTTGATGCTTGAATTTGCCATTGTATGTTGTCAATGTCGCCCAAGGGATTAAGTTCACTGTGTAAAAGTGCTTGAGCTGCGTACAATTCACTGTTACTGAATTTGTGATGAATGATTAATGATGAAAGTATGAGTATCTCAAGCCTTTCCTGAATTAGAGCCTTGTGGATTAAGTTTGGTGTGGTCAAAGCTAGGGAGATTAGGAATGGAGTTTAATTTGGGGCAGCAGAATAACAGGAATGGAGAGATTCAAAAACTCACAAATATCAGGAGTGTAGAATCCATTGTGGTACTGAAGTTGTGGATATTTGATCCTATGACTTGTGGACAGAAGAGGCAAGGCTAGCAAGATGGGAGAGGAGTTCAGCAAATTTTCCAGGATTCGTGGGACGGAAAATAAGGAAGCACTTATGTTTGTAGCATAAACAACGCAAGATGACAGTAGGAATAGTTTGTGCTGACTTTCCAACGCACAGCAAAATTGCTATCAGTTCAACAGTATTGCAGAAAACTAGAATTTGATAGATAAATCCACCTCTGTGCAGCATGAATTCAGAAGGTTGTGTATAAGCTTTGCAATAACAGCCTATGGGAGATTTGCACTACTGGTGTTTTAGTGTTCGTTCCGCGAGTGTTTAAGGCTTAGAGCAATTGCTATAATTTCAGTCAATAAAACAGTACCAACTGAGTAACAGAATTAAAGTTGTGGGATTGAAAATTTGCAGAAAAAATGCAGGGGCAGATTGAATGCAGAAGAATTGTGGACGTGCACCAAGTAACCAAGAAAGTGAGGACTTAAACCAGGAATCCAAGAAAATAGGATGTGGAGTCAGATGATGATGACACAGAAATTGTTGTTGTTGTCAAAACATTGATTACTGCTGTTAAGTTGCCTGTGTCATGAGCACTGATTGAAGCTTACATTCTGGACAGCAGGAGAGATTTCAAGGACTAGCAATATCAGTTTCAGAATGCTGCCAATGAGTTGGTGGAGTTTGTTACCAATCAGAACAATCAAGAATTCATTAAAGAACTGTGGTAGACTTCTAGCTGCAGATGAACACTCGCAGATTTCCAAATAACAGAACTCTGTTAATTCAGTTGTAGGCTGTGCAGAATTGCATTCCTTCTTAAAGAATCCTCATATGATCTGTAGTGCAATAGTCCTAAACCAGAATTCAGTAGTGAACCTTAGAACCAGTGAAACATGATGCTAATGAAGAATACTGCTGTTGCATATACTTCCCTTCAAAGTTGCAAGAATTTTGCAAAGAACTATTAATCTGCTGCTGAACTGACATTTCAGCAACATTGCTACACCCTTCAAAAAGTATGATGCAGCAAGGCAATGATATTGCAGAATTGTCCAAAGGACAGATTATTGATGGCCAGTTCTAGATTTCAGCTTTGCTTCTCTGTTACTTGCTGATGCTTCAGAATGAGAAAGAACCCAAGAATCACCATGAATTGAATGCTGTTGGCTCCAATAAGTAGTCTCAAGAAAACAAGAATGCATCAAGAATTCAAGAAAACAAGAATTTCTGTTAAGTTAAAAAGATCAATGAATTGGGCAGAGTTGTGCAAGACTTCACGAAACTGAATTTGTAGCACAAACATAATGCAACATCTGATTTACCAGAATGAATAATTTGGCAACATTACTACAGATAGGAACATCCAGCTCGTAACAGAATAGGTAGAATTGTTGCCAGAGTTTTGCAAATTTCAATTTTGCAAGAAGGCTTTGATAATCAATTATTGCCAACTACAAGGCTTAAACAACTTCAAGACTTCAAAAACTTCAAGAATTCACCACTTGTATCTATTATGTCAAGAAAATGCTCAAGAATTCCATGAATCACCGAGATAACGCGAGGTTGATCACGAGAATGCATGATGAAATGCTGTTGGTGCAGCATATGAACTGTTGTTGTTGCTGATGCAGGAGCAGAAATTGTTGCTGAATGATGAACTCCAAGTTTTAAGATTCAAGAACACCATTATGGCTGCAAATTCAGTCAAGAACACCAAGAAAAATAGAAGGCAAAATTCTGTTGTGGAACAGCACTTGTGCTTGACATGCGAATAGGCAGATGAAGAACTAGAATGAGGACTGACAGTTTTTGTGTTGAAAAAAATTTGCAGATATTTAGTGATCAAGAACAAAAATTTTCAGGAATTAAACTTTGCTTTGATACCACTTGTTACATAATAGTCTATATTAGACTAGAATGCAACTAAAGAAAGAGAAATTATGAGAAGAGCAAGAATAAGGGAGGGAGACAGCAACTTAGACAAGGAAAGGAAAATAGAAGAGAGGCTAAAGAAGAGTCTGATCTCAAAAGGAACTAGGAACTCATAACAATGCTTTCTTTCACCATAGTTGCTGATTACGATAGAAGCAGGCCAATATATAGACTAAAGCCCATCCTAACTATCATTACCATAATAGCCCTCAAGGCTAACACCTCTTCGTCATTACTATACCATTCTTTCACTTTTATGGGCCAGCCTACTAATTGTTAGTATGATTACCTAACATAGAAGTAGGGCTATATATTCATCTCACTAACTTAAGTCAGATGGCTTTTCCAAATGAGATAACTCCATACTGGTAATAAAAAGAAAGGGACAGATCTACATGGTTGAATTAGGATTGATAATTACTCGGATGCACATTAATAACTATATCATCTTAGATCTTTGCCAATGTGATTCTTTCTTAGAAAAAGAATATGATGCCTTAAATCTTGATGTCTCAAGGGTCTTCCTCCAACGGAGTCTACCACACTCGTGCGCCAAATTCCCCACCAACAGAAATCTAACACGCAAGACCAATGTGCGTGTGAATTTTTTTTTGGGAAGAGGAGGGGCGGAGGTTGTTAAGTAGTACCATTGAAACAATTGTGAACACTGGTGATTTAAAGAAGAGAATCAGTGTCCTACAACATGTCTCATGCGTTGAACCCAAGAGAATGGCTAACCCTCTCCTTCAGATTGTCATGCAAAAAGTAGGACAAAGAAAAGAAGTTCAAAACTTGCATCATTACACGTCAAGCTAATTGCAAGTTATACGATTTGCCACCTAAGACGCCATGGCATCACATCATCATAAAATTAAAATGGGATTTGTAGGAGTTAGGATCTAGGCATCCAAATTAAAGCTCTCTAAACAATATCCTCTACAATGGCAAAAAATTCCAATTTATTTCTTTCTTGTTTTAGTTTAAGTTTTTGATATTTCAAATTATTTAATATGACAGATCACAATGCTCGGTTTTTGGCCATTCATCACTATTAAACATTACATCAACACCCCCCTTCCCAAATGGATTCTTTTTCAGAGTGAAGGAAAAAGTTAAGTCCCGGTTAAGTGGGCCCAATAAGCATGTTTTGATATCAAAGAGGGATAGAACAGTGCTGATTTGCTGAAGCCTGAGATCCTCTCAAGCACCAAATAGCACAAAAAGTTAAAAGGTGTTAATAAGGTGGCCCTGTCCCGATCAGACCTAGCAAAGAGGAAGATTAGCCATCTGGGATGATTTACAAGTTCTGCTAAGGACTATGCAGTATTTTCCACATTTGAGGTCCAATAGACAATAGGAAGGACCAACAGGCATCAGTAGATCGAGAAAGTGGTGATAGGAACCAGTACACATGTCACACTTTACATTGAGCTCAAGACAGTTCATAAAGAAGAACAAGGGCGTTATAGGGCAATAAAAAGTTTAAGCCTTGCACTTAATAAAGACTAAAAATAACTTACTCAGTCAGAAAGTTACCTGCTCCCTCTCAATATAACCTTGTTGCTTGAGGTCGTACAGCTTAAAAGAAACTGTAAAGCAAAAGAGAAATACTTAAATCTTAACAGGACATACATTACTACAAATACAGCTCCGTAGAACTGGAACTGCAGGCCTCAGGGATACATGAACAGCATATGGCAAAGTTCAATGACATGCTGGCAATAAATTAACTCCAGTGCATGAACAGTAATATGACTTATATGATAAACAGAACCTTTAGTATGAATCATTGGTGATGACATACAATCAATCTTTTGATCAATGGGAGCATTTGGATGAAAAACTGAGAGACCGCGAGCAAACTCTTCAAATCCTAGTACTCCATTATGCTTTGTGTCAAACAAATCAAATACCTGCAATGAATTGATATTATTTGGCATTTCAAGAACAGCCTGTAAATATTTAACACATGCAACTAAATTCAACTGAATATCAGCCAATAATCCATTAACCCTATCATCCTTCTATAAGATTAACGGAGGGAAAAAGGGACCAAATTTTCACATCACAAACTTCAAGCACATGCATGTGCGAAAAAGACACTGGATGCTGAGCTTAATACTTCAACCGCAAAATATCATGCTTCATGAATGTATAAGCCATAGCACAGGAACCATTTTTGCAATAAGTACCCACCCTATCAGCAAACAAGCTCTCCCTTCTGTTTGTCCTAAATAATGCCAACTGAAATTCTTCCTGTAGACACAAAATTTCAATTTGGATAATTACATCTTGCATATTTTTAATTAAAAGCATACCTATGTGATGAAATCAAATGAACATATGACCACAGAATATAAGTGGTTCCTGGAATCAGATGTTCAAACCTTGTTGATCAGACCATCATCAACTACAGAGCTGCTAATCCTCTTGAACAGCTCATAAAGTGCCTCTATTTCGCTGACACTAACTGCATCAGATTAAAAGAAACTGTATTTCAAGCGAAAGCTCTCAGTAGCTCTTCTAGTACACCAAAATTGAACTGCTAACTCCAACAAGTACTACTCATAATTTGCATATCTAAGACAACCACCTGGCTGACAAATTTTTCAGTTACAAGACTAGCATTAAAATAAAGTAATCAGACGCAAACTTTCATTAAATCTATAGAGTTCTAACCATTCTATAGTCAACTATGAACTTAATTTGTCACGACTCTAATACGAGTAGGTAATAATAATAACATCAAAAAATAAACTTATTAAAGTACAAAGTTGTGTCAGACACTATATACCAAGACCATAAGATATTCAAATATAAATGATATGGTCTCAAGAATGGCTAAACTATCCCCGTCTAACCCATTCCGGCACTAAACCCTGCTCAATCCATAAATTGCTATAAGAAAAAGTATCTAACCAAAATCCAAATATCGTACAGTGAAATTACATACATAAATTCATAACAGCACATTGGCCCAAATCCAAATTGCAAAAGCTCAATTTCAATTCTGTCCATCACAACAGACCAAAAAACAACCAAAAACCCTTAATAAAATTCCTAACTATATTTCCTCAACGGTTCTTCGTCCAATCCTGCAAGAGTCCAATACCCGCTAATCTAGAAGGGTTTTTAAGACATTCCAAACATGACTCTAACACTTAACAAAGCATATATATAATATATAAATATACATGAGTAAAACAAGCATAAATAATGACAAATCATGGATTTATGTAAAAATCCAAAATGTCTAATTCTCAATAAAAATGTTCAAATACATGATAGTTTATGAATTGTCTAACATGTACAATTATACAAAAACATCTGGGAAAGCATATTAGAAAACATAAAAACTGATAGATTGTATCGAAAACATGTAAAAACCTAAGAACCAATGATAAATAACTTATACACCAACTAAATCGAAAAGTAACCTCGAAGATTGGGTTATACATATTCCTAATAGCCTGAGGCAAATATACTATTATTTAAGACCCATAAACGGGCCATCTATAATATCCTATAGACGAGGTGGAACGCAATTTTTTTTAACCACTTGAAGACAATAGGTGCAATCTTTATGTTGTGCATAGTATACTAGGACATGTATGAATATAATCTATCTATATCTTACAATGGCTCTTATTTAGTCAAAATGAAGAACTTTATATTACATATCAAACATCCAAAAATTTTTCAGACTAGGGGAAAAGTAAATTCTCTATTCCATTTTACAAAGTAAAATTCTCGTTAAAGATTTTACGATTTTCTTAACATCTCAAATTTAAACATAAACTTCAAAATATCTAAATATTCTTTAAAAGTAGCCATGCATGCAACAAATATTCAAAGGGGACGAAAAAGATGATATGCATACACATTTAAACGATAATCGAAAGAAAAATTAAGAGATTTTAACAATATACCAAAGAATGGATTTGAATAAACTCACCTTAAAACAAATATTTACCAAATATAACATGAAATGGCTCCAAGATCAACATCCTTAGCGGTCACTCTCCTCCTCTCTCTCTCTCTCTTCTTTCCCTATCTTTTCTCTCAAAATGAGCCAGAAATGAACAAAAAAATCATAAATTTCTTTATATAACCAAACTAGTGCGTAAGCGTCAGCCAAGTGTACATCAGGCACAATAGTCAACCGCACACACGCAAGAAGGCACCTAGTCCGTGCACAAGCATGCCCAACCAACACAAACCGTGAATGAGCACCTCACCCGTGCACGAGTGAGACCCACAATGCCAAACCCTAGCCAAACCTATGCACAAGTTCCCATCGTGTACACCTTAGGTGTAGCAATTTTACCTTCAACAAGCACATGCATGACTCTGGTGCCTATTGGGCGCTAACCCCAATGCCTTCAATACATGATTTTAATTTCAAAAATGTAATTATTACCAAAATTTATCCCAAATCATAATAATTATAATGTCACAAATACAAATCGGGGAATCGGGTGTTACAACTCTTCCCTCATAAAATTTCATCATCAAAAGTTACGTATCTTATTGAACAAATAAATACGAATTTCTTCGGTATCTCGTCCTCCCATCCCAAGTTGCTTCCTTAAACGAATAATTTATCTATAACACCATAACCAGAATAATTATCTTTGGCACATTAAACTTGATCTCGCCTTCCCAAAATTTGGGCCGATACTTCCTTATACAACAAGTTCTCACTGATTCCCAACGGTTTATACTCAATGATAAGTGAAGGATCAAAAACATATTTTGAAGCATCAAAATATGAAATACATCATAAAAATCAGCCAAATTAAAAGGTAAAGCTAATCTATAAGCTACATCTCCAATCTCCTGCAAAATCTCAAACAGTCTAATAAATCTCGATTTGAACTTTTCCTTCAATCTAAATCTCAAAATATCCTTCCTCAAGCATACCTTTAAAAATATATAATCACCCACCTCAAAACTTAAATCAGACTTCTTGCGATCAACGCAGTTCTTCTATCGGCTCGAAGTAACTAACAAGAAATCCCAAATTAGATTAATCTTGTTTGAAGTCTCCTAGATTATATCTAGACCCAAAAGCTTGCAGTCACTTATCTCCTCACAAATGATTGAGGATCAACATCTCATACCATACAATGCCTCAAAAGGTGCCACCCTAATACTAGTCTAATAGCTATTATTATAAACGAACTCAACTAATGGCAAATTGTTCCAATTTTTCTTCATCTCCAAAACAGAAGCTCTAAGTATATCTTTTAAAATTTGGATCGTCCTCTCCAATTGACTATCTATCTGCAGATCAAAAGATGTATTGAATTTTAACTTCTTACCCAATTCTCTAAGCAATCTCTCCCAAAATTTAGATATGAACCTCGGTCTCAATCAAAAACAATTGATGCTGGAACTTCATAAAATCTCACAACTTTATTAACGTAGAGTCGTGTTAAACTATCTCTTAAAAATGTGATCCTCACTAGAGTGAAATACACTGATTTTGTTAACCGATCCACAATAATCCAAATAGAATCCTGATTTCTTACCATCCTAGACAATCTAGCCACAAAATCCATCATAATATATTTCCATTTCCAATTAGGAAGAAGCATGGATTGTAAAAAATATCATGGAAGCTGCTGATATTCAGCCTTGATCTGTTGACAAATAATACATCTTCCCTCAGCCTTGATCTATTGACAAATAATACATCTTCCCATGAAAGTTGCTATCTCCTGCTTTATGTCCCTTCACCAAACAAGCTTCCTTATATCTTATACATCACATTGATCCCTAGATGGATGGTACACTTAGCTTGATGGGCTTTATTCAAAATTTTTTACTTCAATACTGCAACATTCGGTACACATACGATCTCGAAACCGAAGAACTCCATTTGCCCAAATATTGAAGTTCACATGCAAGTCTTTGCTCAAATCCCCAACAATATCCATAAAAAATGGGTCCTTCATTTAGGACTCCTTAATCTTCTTTACGATCACCGGTTGTACTTAAAAACACAATAATGTCATCCTCAAACCTTGTGAGTATAGCCAATATTACAACTCTCATCCCATGCAACATCTCCTACTCCTAAAGCATCACATGAGCCATCATACCCACTGATTTTCAACTTAGAGAATTTGTGACTACATTCTCTTTTCCCTACTAATACTGAATCTAGTAATTGTAATCATTGAGCAAGTCCATCTAACGCGCTATCTTATATTCAACTCTTTTTGCAAAAACAAATATTTTATAATCTTATGGTAAGAGTACACCATAAATTTTTTTCTATACAAGCAATGTCTCCAAATTTTCAAAGTAAATTAGCTGCTGCCAATTCTAAATTATAAGGATAGTTCTGCTTGTAAATCTTGAACTGCCTTGACCCATATGTGATCACTCTACCATGTTGCATCAAAACGCAACCCAAACGTTTCTTTGAAGCATCGCAATAAACAACAAAGCCTCCAGTTCATTCAAGAATCGCCAAAATCAATGCAGAAGTCAATCGACTTTTCAATTCTTGGAAAATTCTCTCACAATCCTCATCCCAATGGAATGCCACCTTCCTCTAAGTCAAGCGAGTTAAAGACACTGAAATTTTTGAAAATTTCTCAACAAAACGCCTATAATTTCCGGTTAAACCAAGGAAACTACAAACCTCAGTAACATTCATTAGCCGATCCTAATTAGCAGCTACTTCTATCTTCTTCAAATCTATACTCCTCTTTTAGAAACAATATGTCCTAGAAAGGACACGTTCTCGATCCAAAACCCTCATTTCTTCAATTTAGCAAATAACTGTCTATCTTTTAGAGTCTCCAATGTGATTCTCACATGGATTTCATCATCCTCAAAACTTCTCAATTAAATCAAAATATTTTCAGTGAAAATCATCACAAATTGATCCAGATATGGTTAAAAAATCTGATTCATTAGATTTATAAATACCACAGGCACATTAGTTGAACCAATATGCATCATTAAAAATTCATAATAACCATACCTTATTCAAAAATCCATCTTTATTACATTTTCCCTCCTAATCCTTAACTGATGATACCTCGAATACAAATTAACCTTGGAAAAAATTCAAAATCTTTGCAATTGGTCGAACAAATAGTCAATCCTCGATAAAAGATACTTGTTTTTAATTGTGATCTTATTCAACACCTAATAATCAATATACAATCTCATTAATCTGTATTTCTTCTTCACAAATAGCACCAAAGATCTCCACAATAATACACTTGGTTGGATAAATCCTTTTTTTCCAACAATTCTTGCAACTATCACTTCAATTCTCTCAATTTTGATAGGGACATCCAATAAAGAATATATCAAAATAGGTGTGGCTCCTAGCACCAAGTCAATGGCAAAATCAATCACTCTGTTCAAAGGAAAACTAGACAACTCTTCCAGAAAAACCTCTTTAAATTCTTTTACCATCAAAGTCTACTAGATGGATACGTTATAGCTCCTAATAGTAGTAGCATAAGCAATATACGCTTTATACCATCTTGTATCAAATGATACGCATGCAAAGCAAAAATCAAACATGCTAACTCCTTAACACTTTCTCGAAACTCAAAGGATTCGCAACTTGAAATAGAAAATAACACCTCCTTATAGAAACAATTGATACTCACATGATAGCACATCAATCAAACCATACCTAAGATAATATCAAAGTCAAGCATCTCTAATAAAATCAAATCTATTGACAACTCCAACCCACTTAACCAATAATACAATAAAGATTCATAATATCTACTATCAAATATTTACCCACCGAAGTGGATACAACTAACACATAGTTCAAATTGTAGGAGATGAATACAAATGTCAAACAAATTCGGGTGATAAAAAAAATGTGTAAACCACATATCAAGATTCAAAAATTAGCATATTACCTTCAACCATAGATGGATTTGCTTAAGCGTCTTTGGCAATTGCTGCATAAGTCCTACCCATAACGGTAGGCTTTTGGCCCACATGCCTCAAAGAAAAAGGGCATTTCTTCACCATATGACCTACTTGGCCACAGTTGAAACAATCTCCAAATTGCTTGTAGCACAGTCACCCTCCTTGATACTTCCCACAATGCTCACAGACTGGCTTCGACTATTGTGGATTAGTTGTTGATGATCAAACTCCAATAGACTTCCCCTTATCATACGACTTCAACTTCAAATGAGACCCTCCTGATCCCTACCTCTAACCTCCACAGCTTGCACCCCTCCTCTTAGAAAAATTGGCTCTTTCTTACTCCTGCTTAATGAGTAAAGCTCGATCAAACACTTCTCGATACATACTCAAATGCAAAGGCACCAATTGGCGCCAAATTGAGTCTTCTAATCCTTGAAGGGTCTTACTTTCCCTCCTTGCTTTATCCTTAATCACATGCGAGCCAAGACGAGCTAACTCAGTAATTTTGACTTCATACTCCACGATCAAATGACTCCCTTGTCTCACCCGAGCAAACTCATCCTCCTTATGCACCCGAAGACTTATTGGAAGTACTTCTCAAAAAACATCTCTGAGAATACGTCCTATAAAATCTCCTTATTCTCTAAATCTAAAATTTTCCTTATCATAATTCACCAATGGTCAGCCTCACCATCCAATTTGAAGGTGGCAAACTTGACTATCTCCTCCTCCAAACAATTAATTACTTCAAACAACTTCTCCACTCTATGGATCTATATATTTGCTTTGATCGGATCTGGATCATCCAACAATTGAGGAACTCATTCATTGGTAAAGCGGTCAAAAGCTGTCGTACCATGCCTAGGATTTCCACCTCCCAAATTCACTATAGGCTCCGCGGCTTGCCGCTAGGTCATACAATCCATAATATTCGTCATCCTTGCTATCATAGCCAAAGAATCCTCCCCACAACTAGAACTAGCACCTTAATCTCCTAACATCTTATACCTATCACAATGCAAATCACAAAGTTTGATTCCTAAATCAATTAAGACACTTCCCTTACAACGAATGCACTAATATGAACCCTTATCACAATCTCAATACGAGCAAGTAATAATAATGACGTTAAAAAATAAACTTATCCATGTTTAAGGCCCAATGACCAAAATCGAGTCAAACGCTACATACCAAAACCATAAACAAGATATTTAGATATAACTATTGTAGTCCCAAGAATGGCCAAACTATCCCCAACTAGCCTAATCCAACACCATACCTACTCAATCCATAAATTGCTATAAGGAAAAATATCTAACAATAATCCAAATATATGAATAGCAAAATTATATATATAAATTCATAACGGCACACCGGCCCAAATAGAAACTATAAAAACTCAATTTCAATCCTATCCATTACAACTGATCCAAAAACAATACAAAATCCTCAATAAAATTCCTAATTATATTCCTTCAATAGTTCTCTATTTAATCCTGCAAGAAGCTAATACCTGCTAATCTAGATGGGTTTTTAAGATATTTTAAAGGTGATCCTAATACTCAGTAAACTATATATATAATATATGAATATATATGAGTAAAATATGCATAAAGAATGGTAAATCATGGTTTCTCATGCAGAAATCCAAAATATCTAATCCTTGATAAATATGTTCAAACACATGATAGCTCATGAATTGTCCGACATATACAATTAGATGAGAGTATACAAAGCATACGAAAATGTAGTAAGACAAAAAAAACATGTGAAAGCATATCAAAAAACATGAAAACTGATCGATCATATCAAAAACATGTAAAAATTTAAGAACTAATTATCAGTGGCTCACACAACAACTAAATCAAACGGCAATCTTTGAAGATTGGATTATACATATCGATAGTGTAAGGCCAATATACTACTATTTAAAACCTATAAGTGAGCTATCTATAATACTTACAAACAGAGTTGAATGCCATTTTCTTTAACCACCTACAAATGATAGATATGATCTTCAAGTTACACATAGTATACTAAGAAATGTCTGAATATAATCTGTCCATATCTTATAATGGCTTTTATTTAGCCAAAATGGAGAACTCTACATCACATATTAAATATCCAAAATTATTCCAAATCAGGAAAAAAAAGTAAATTCTCTATTCTGTTTCATAAAGTAGAGTTTTTTTTAAATATTTATCTAAAATTAACAAGCAAAATTAAAAACTCAAACATTTCATGATTTTCTAAATAATATCTCAAATGTAAACCCAACCCTTCAAAATGACCAATTTAAAAGTAGACATGCATACAATAAATATTCGAAGGGGACAATAAAGGTAACATGCATGTAGATTTAAATAGTAATTGAAAAAAAAAATCATGAGATTTCAATAATAAATCAAAGAATATGCTTAGATATGCTTGCCTTAAATTAAAAATTTATCCGATTTAATACGAAATAGCTCCAACAATCAACTTTCTTGGTGATCTCTCTTCTCCTCTCTCTTCTCTATTGGAATCAACTAGAAATGAATATAAAAATTACGAATCTCAAAATATAATCAGACCGGTATACAAGCGCCAAATAGGCATATATTAAGCATAATAGCCAGATGCATGCACTTATGAGCGCAACCCATTCTACCCAAACTATGCACAAGTGCCTTTTCGACGTATGAGCACAACTCACACTGCCAAATCCACACATGAGTATCCTTCATATGCACCTCAAACGCAACTATTCTACCTTAAATATGTACATAAATGACTCTGGCACTTATCAGGCACTGACAATGTTGCCTCTAATGCTTTATTTTAATTTTCAAAATGAAATTATTGCTAAAATTTATCCCAAGACATAATAATTATGATATCATAAATATAAATAGAGGAATCAGATGCTATATGACTGGTTTGACAAAAAAAAAATATTTAGGTGCAATTTGAAAATTGTTTCCAAAATGATGATGAGTAAAATGGTAGTTTTTAAAATAGAAAATCACCAATTCTAATTCAACTTCTAGGAAAAGCTGTTTACAGAAGCTCCAAATTGTAAATCTGGCCAAAGTTTCTCTAAACGTTCATTTTAGCTTTTTGAGAACCAAGAATTATATGTAATGGTATCCTGATTGTTTAGCCTACTTAAGCATTTAAATTGGAGAATTCGTTTCAAAAACACAGGTCTCAAGGCTACGTCAAACATACATAGCTAGTTGGGATGATAGAACTGACCAGAAACAAAAATGAAACTCAGCAAGTCATATTTAAGATGCTTAATGTCCACAGCAACAAGAATATTGAAAGTGATGTTTTGATTGCATACACACTGTCTCTCTTGCAAGGAGGTCAGGATCTTCTAGTTCTCGTGTTGGTCTATACAATTCAATGTCACAACAGCGTAGTAGGGAAGCAAAAAAATGCTGAAATCCATCTAAGCACTGCACCATGATATTCCCAACAAATCAAAAGACTCCATATCTGCTTCAACATGGGAGAAATAATCAATTTAGTTGCTCTGTGCTAAAATGCCCACACATGTAAATAAATAATAGAACTTACTTGGTGACCATTTCTGAATATTGCTCGCTTGAGCCAAATTGTAACAATGTAACAAGTGGGAGAACTCAAACACAGACCTATTTCAACAAACGAACAAATTCGTACTCCGTATAAACAACAATAACGAGTTGAAGGGAGGAAATCCCGATAAGGAATGCTAATAATCAGAAATTAAAAAGAAAGCTGTATGACATTATACTTTGTTACATCTATAACAATGCCAAATAGGAGGCCACAACTTGCAAAAAGGGATTCTGGACACTGCACTAGAGCAAGATTTTCTTGCAGATGTCCTCTCTCTTGCAGTTTCTCTTGTTTGGCCTAATTTCTTTTACTGTTGCTTTCCTTTTGTTGCTTATATGTCATATACTCCTCTAAAATCCATACATTTTCAGCAAACAAAGTTAAAAGTACTGCACTTCAAGAATAAAATCTCCTAGCATATATTCATCATTTACTGTTTGTCTCCTCGCATAATTTCTCCAGGCCAAGATGCATGGAAAGAATCCAATCTATAAACTTGATATTGTTTCTCTCTTTTTGATAAACAGAAGCAAATGTTTCCTTTTCCCTCTCACTATAAGTCAGCAAAACAGACTTATCAGAAAAGATTCATGAGTCGCAGAACATGTTTCTCTCATATTTTCATAACAAGGACAAATAGAGGGAAAGGCAAGTATATCATCCATGGCTTCCAAAATAAAATATGACCTGATCTCAAAAAGTAATAAACTGCAGATGGCAGAGCCAGGGGAAGACATAAAAATATTTCGTCAAACATTCTATTGTAACTTAATTATTAAAAAAAAAAAATCTTAGAATCATGAAAGTTTCACAGGCACACATGTTTTAGCTGAATCTCATACTTGACTCAATCATGAAGTATGTCCTTTACTCAAAACTAAAGGAACTATCTGGAAAATGTCCACAATTTCCATATATTTGGAGTAGGAGACATGTTTGAGAAAGGTAATTCCAAATGTCGGTTGGCATGGCCCCCATTTTCCAAGCCACCAGTTTCTAAGAGAATGCCAATCCATTGATTTGGAGGTTGTATCTATAAGTGTGCTACTAAAGAGGCTTGGAAATCTTGTAGGAAAAATGATGCTGGAACCACAAAGTCATCTGGAGGAGACCCAACAAATCCGTGATGGGTTTTAACTAGGAAATGACTACTACGCTCCCATAGTAAGGCTAAACGAAATAACAACACTCAGAATGGAGATACATTACGAAAGGTGTATACTTGCTCATTTCCTTTTTGGGAAGCTTTTGAATATGTATAAATCTAACATTTTTTATGAAATGGGGTAGTGGAAGGACCTTTTCTTGGGTGGATGTAGTAAGATAGAAAGAGAAACGTCTGTCTACTGGTAGGAAAGAAGGAAGTGGCACCTTATCTCATCCATATTCAACTAATTTAACGGCGATTAGGTTGGACATGAATTAAGAAGGTATTGAGGAGAACGATATAAGGCAAGTTCAGTATCCACTTGAAGCATGACAAAATTGCACATGCTTAAAATGCTATGCTGATCCTCCACAAGGAAACACGCCCTTATTCTCCCAATTTATATGAAATACAAAATACGGCTCTCATCCCTCTTCAGAAGCATAGGCACCAGAATTTTGAGAAAACATATTTTGAGAGGTGGAAGGAGATACAAACTGGATTTGTTGCCACTAAACTTCAATCAGAGTGGAAAGCACTTTTCCAAGGCGCACAACAAATTCATACCTTGCTTCAATTTTGTGGATATATAATGACTCCAACTTCAATTAAAAAAAAAAAATACTAACTTAAATTTAAGAGTATCATTTTTTTGTAAAAATAAATAAATAAATAATCCTATGATCTGCAAGTGGCAGCTTTTAATTTTAAACAGATACCATGTTAGTAAGCTACAGTACTTCCTGAAGTCCAATTCCA
Organism: Nepenthes mirabilis; assembly: GCA_025585075.1. Lineage (NCBI taxonomy): Eukaryota > Viridiplantae > Streptophyta > Magnoliopsida > Caryophyllales > Nepenthaceae > Nepenthes > Nepenthes mirabilis. The sequence goes on from JAODPA010026736.1 coordinate 36,625, forward strand.
CAAAGTCAGAGTTAATAGCGAAAAATCACAAGAGAAAATTTCCTTGTCACTATCACTACTATTCTTGTTCGACAAATAAACGAATCACCAAAATGTCAATCGAAACGTTGATTAGGACAAATCAAAAAGGATAATGCAAATCTGACCTATAATTTCGAACTCAAATCAATCAATTTCAAACATAGTACGGATCAAGATCTATCTTCTTTACTGAAACATGAAGAATGAACTTCACATCTTTGTAAACAAAACCTGTTCGAGTTCCTCTTACCGTAACAACAATAACATAATATTAATTGAAAACACAATATTGATAGTAAAGAAGAAGCGATTAAAACTAGCAAATATGGTAAAAAACATAGATTCTCAATTAATCAGGAGAGAAATATGGAAGCTATAGATTCTCCAATTAATCAGGACAGAAATATGGTAGCTTGCCTTTGTACGAACGACGGCTGACACACACAGAGACAGAGAAAGACAGAGAGAGAGAGAGAGAGATTGGGTCGTTTCGACTTTGCCTTTGTGTTCGGCTTTTCATGTCGTGGGCCTTGGATTATCCTGGCAACATTTTGCAACGTGACGATGATTATTCGGATAATGATGACGAAAAGGTAATGATATTGTTTAATTATTTTAGCAGTTACTGAGTTCTCAGCGAAAAGCATGATCCTTGGTTCTCCTGTCCACCTGCTGTCATAGGTGCAGCAGCATGGCTCCGGCGAGAAAAACTAGATTTGTTTTTCCAAAAAAAT
>JAODPA010026747.1:0-12693 GCA_025585075.1 Nepenthes mirabilis
GTAAGGATAACTTAGAGCTTTATCTTAATTTTTTGTTCAGCGCAAAAGAATATGGTCACTAGAATGCCCATAAACATTTAAGAAATCACGTCATTTTTGCCATTGCGCTCTTCCGCATCGCATCGTCGTTGCTTCTCCAAAATTTCCCACCCAGATTCCGGATCACCTCTCCCCCGCTGGCATCTTCGTGCAAATTAAAAGCGTCTTCAGAATCCGTCAAAGGGATCGCTTTCGATGAGATTAACGTTCAATTTCTGAGATCGTCGGAGGATGACGAGGTTGTTCGTCGAAAATCTATTATTGAACTCGCACATCTCAATTCTCAGTTCAGCCATTGATGGACCCAGCCCCAACGGGAGGCTCCTCGAAATCAATAAAATCCGCCGACGATCCTGACCACGTCAAAGTCATCCAATGGGAAGATTTCGACCAAGAACTTGCGAGATTGTGGAGTCTATCTTCTGCTCTCAACGAAGCTAAAGAAAAGAAACGGAATCTTCAACAGAAGCTCGAAACCCTAATTCGGGTAATTCATTAATTGATTTTTTAAATTCGGTAATTTTGCCGTCTTTGTGGTCATAAGCGAAGCTTCTGTTCAACTCTCGTGGAATTATCTCAAGATAATGGTTAGAAAAGTTTAACATCTGAAAGCTGATTTTTGTGGACGGGGCAGACTGAAAGAGCTAAGTTTAGAGGTGTATGATAATGCTGCTAGGGTTAATATTTGTTTCATATCTGTTTTGGTTTGAGAAAAAAGAAAAGAAAAAGGGGTAGTTGTGAAATTCTTATGGGCTTTTTTAGTTCTATTTGTTACTTGAAAATCTAGGAGAACCGGCGTGTGAAGAAATCTGTTTAATGCGGAAAACGTTTTCTCAGATATTACCCTACTCACTTTTATGCTGCAAATTTGTTAATGCTATTGATAATTATTTCTATGCCTGCAAAAAAAATTAAAGAAAATGAAAGAAGTACCCGGTATTTTTTGACCGTTCCTTGGCTTGAAGAATGTGATGTCGGTTGCCTTTTTAGAATGCGTGAAAAGTGAACTCCACGGCGGTTGGAAGGGGAATCTGAATGGAAAATATAGGTTATTTTAGTTAAATTTTTGCTTTTATGTGATTGAATAGAGGATAAAACGTGGAAAGAAAAGAAAATTTTGAAACCTATGCAATATGATTTTGCTGATTTTGAGGGATAAGAGCGGTGATATTTTTAATGAGCCAAAATATGGTGTGCAGGTACAAGCTGAGTCCTTGGCTAGATTGAATGAGCTTGATGAGATTCGTCAGAGATTGGAGGACAGAAAACTGGTGATGGGAAACGTGTTGATGCAATCAAAGGTTGTAGAAGAACATGCTAAAATGAAAGTGGAGCATCTTAGCAGTGAAATTAAGTCTCTACTGGTTTCTGGGACTTCTCTTTCCGCTGCTCGGAAGAGACTGCAGGTAAAATTTTCAAATTATGATTGACAATGTGGGTAGCACATTTCTAACACTTTTCTATTTTCTCCAAACATGGTAACACTCACTGAGTGGATGTTTCAGTTGATAGTGCATATAATTGTGTCCAATTTGTTGTTGCCTCTATCTGACATGCTAGAAAGGTGTGCATATCAAATTTACTGCCATATGGGTTTTCAACAGAAATTTGGTTTCCACTGCCATGTATAACAACACAAGGAAAGACTACATGGAGATGTGATTAGGCAGTGTTTGCATTATTACCAATACAAATATAAAATTTCAAATAAAAAGAATGAACCGTTCAGACACTACTAGGTAAAAGGGGATGGCATAAGAAAGGCAATGACAAGGACTTCAAGTCTATCTTTCCAAACCAACTTAGTTGAGGCTTTGGCCCCACACACGGACTATACATCACTTTGAAATTATTAGCTCCATGCTGAACATCTCCGATTTTTGTGACAATGGATCCGAGTCAGCTAAGCAATATCGTCAGTTGCGACCTTTGTCACTTGGCTTTCTTCGGTGTATATATAGCAGGCTCAATCTCTCTTCTTGACTAGTTTTGAGTCTCAATTTCCAATATGAAAATAACAACATTTTAGAAAGCAGTGGCAGACCTCTCGGTCTAACTTGGATTGTGAGTGTTCTAGGAGGATTTGCTTGGCCTGCGGCTTTGATCACTCTTCCTAGTTCATGCTAAGATAAAGTAGAGATTTTCTGACCAACTGTCATGTTTGCAGCAGTTTATGAAATAAAATACGAGTTTTTAGCTGTTGACTGTACTTAATCTACTAATACCACCTCCATTGTTGCTATCAAGTATGTTGAATAAAAAAGAAGGGTATCAAGATGTAACTTACTTCATTTCCTTCCAGCTATCTCCTAATACCTAAATCACTATCACATATAATCTATCCTAAGAAAATGAATTGACTCACGTTGCTGCTTTAATTAGGGCTTTGCTTATCTAAAGAGATTTCCTAGTGATGACTCCCTTGTGGTAGTAATTCAAACAAGAGCGGGAGGACCTACGCCATTCTTGTGTCTCATTTTCTTGTTCTATGTACATGGCAATGTTGATATTAAAAATCCTAAATATTCATAAGTTCCCAATTTTAAAGATGATAGATTCAGCCATAGGTGCCTCTACATGAGCTTGAAGTAACCAAATATGAATTGGTATCATCCGCATATTGACAGCGAAAGAGGTGAATAAATCAGTCCATAAAAAAGATTTTGCTGCACTCACTAAATTCTATGGTTCATTAGATTTGTAATATCGATGCTTCCATGTTGTCTGCTTCACTGTTCTAGGGCTTAACGATAATATTACAAATTATTGGATGACCTCTATCTTGAACAGAAGAGGAATTAGGGATGGACAAATGAGCTTTCAAACTCTTGAAACTTGAAAGACAAGCATTGCTTAATCGATTCAAAATCTTGGAGTGATATGCTTAAGAGCTTATTTTCTCAAGTAGTTCCAGTTTTCTATATTGTAGCATGCACACCTCTGTGACTAATGAATAGCAACTTCTTCCCTGCTGTTGTAGTTCAGAATTTGACTGCCCTTCTATTATAGGATTCTACTATATTACTTTCTGGAAATGGGGGTCACAATCGTCTCAGAAATTTGCTCAAGATGTTAAGAACAAGGCAACAATTTATGATATCTCAAGTTTCATTCCTCTACCCTGTGAAGTCTATGTTTGGACCAGCTCAAGAGCTAGAACTTGATTCATTCCCCAGTGGTAGTAGACCAGGTAAATACCCTAAGATGGTCATTATTCTCTTGTTTCTACAATTTATATATGATGTGGTACTTATATAAAAACCTTTATGGTTGGAAAGGTGAGTGAAGGTGAAGAATTACTAAATGAAACTTTATTTCATGCCGTAATTCTTATTTATATTTGGCTTAACTTTTATTGGAGGTGATCATGTCAGTTCTTATATGTTTATCTTGGTTTCTGGGCATGCTGCTGTTATTGATGTACTTTCTACAATGTTTTGCACTCTTGTTCAAGATTTTGACCAAACACTTAGGTATTAACATTCTCACCTCTATGTTGCAATATTTATTTTACATTGCATGCATTGTATGTTGATAGTGAATGCCAGAGGAAACTTGATTTGACAACTCAGATGCTTTTGAAGTTTTTGGGAATGCAATTTTGTTAAATGATGCCCATTGGAAGGAGACCTCCCCCTCCCCCCCCCCCCCCCCCAAAAAAAAAAAAAAAAGGAGAAAGAACATGGCAAAGTAGCAGAATGTTTCAAATCAGCCAGACAAAGAACAAGCAGAGCTATCTTGTCAAACCCAGGCTATACAAAATCAAAATTTGGTGGGGACAATCCCCTTCTCCTCTTATATGTAGCAGCATGATCTATTCCCTTTAATTATGCTCAAGGATGACTAACTGTCCCTGAACCTGCATCTGTTACTAATAGAAACCATTGGTCTGATAATTTACTTGGCCATGTAAGGGTAATTTAGCCTTCCTAGTTCCTGCTGAGCTGGAAAAAGTAATGATTGGAAAGGGCCATCTTTAGCAAATAATTGGAGAAGTATGGGCTTTAATAGAGATGTGAGCACATTACTATATGGGCATGTGTTTTTTTATTAAACTGCTATCTCCTGGAACCACAACACTTTTGGGATGTGTAATTTGTGGTTTGTTAGAGTGCTTTCTTAAGGTTAGGGACTGCAGGAGGTAGGGGGCATGGAAAGACTTGAATGGAGCTGGTGGACAAGGATTTACTGGAAAATGGTCTCTAGAATCAAGCTAAATGGCAGTAAGGATTTTACGATTGGCCTCTTTAGTGGGACTTGTGGTTGCAGTTGCAAGCTGCAATTTCTGGACTTGCAAATTGCTTAAAAACTTAATTTGCAATACTTTAATGTGAAAATCAGCTAATATATTGTTTTTAATGAAGTTTACATTTTTACCATTTTTATGTACAGAAATTCCTTTGGGGCCAGAGCAACTATTAGGCACATAAATCTACAAGCTGGATATAAGTTTTTTTGGCTCTAAAAAAGTTGTTATTGGAAATAACATTGACCTGGATAGACACAACACACACACTCAGGCATACTCATACATGTGCATGCACACATGAATGTTTACTTTTTGAAAGTAGCTAGAGAGTTGAACTCCCATATATTGCCTTTTTAACTCCTAGAATGAAGCAAAATTAGGTGGTTTTAGGGGGCAAAATCAATTATCCCACAACAAGAGATAGCATAGACATATATCCACACATAAATGGCGCCCCTATGGTGCAGCCAATTTTCGAACATCATGCAAGTTCCATTAGTTGTCACTTGAGCTTCCCCATGGAAAATCTGGGAAGAAGGGTAGAAGAAGAGGAAAGATGAAGAGCTCCCTTGTGTAGATTGATCCTCTTCTCCCACATCTATAAGATAAATCTCACGGCAAGTTTACCTCCTTTCTCCCCTCCTCCCAATCCTTCTTAGAAACACCATTTTAGAGGTGCTTAATCATGTTTAATAACATGTTTGCATCCCTCTCCCAAGCAATATTGATGAGATTGATTGGCACAAGGGTATATAGAGCAAAGCATAACAGCTTAACTGAGCGACAATGAAGCTTTTGATAATTAAAAATTCTTACCAATAATTACTGGTATATAATATTGAATCATCCCTGGCTTAATTTGACCCCCTAGATAATATTTGAAATTATGGTTTGCAAAAATTTTGGTTTGTATTTAGGAAAAATCGGAAAAGCTTGATTTTATCTTTTGATGGAGAAACTGCTATATCATGTGGTGATCATAACAGTGTTGTCATGACCTATATCTAGATTGGCCATGACCGGCGTTAAGACAAGATGAGCTTGGGACCCAACCTAGATAGAAAACTTCATATCTTAACTTAAAACATATCATATAAATATAATCAAAGGTAACACAAACATTGGGAGGCTCTGCTATCCTATATTGCATATGTACATGAGAACTAAAACTCATTAAAAAGTGAATAGATACACATGACATAACTAACAGTATATATGCTTCTAAATGGACTAGCGAAACCATTGAAGTCCTCCAAAAAATTGACCTTGACACATATAATCACTAAGAAGTGGCTCTGGCCTCAAAATCCTGTTGATCTTAAAAATATATAAAATACTATGAGACAAGTTTAGTGAATAGATAATAAGCTTATAAGTTTTTTTATAAGTAATCAACATATATTAAAAGTTGAAGTAATCATGAATGTTGATGAATATGTATATCATTCATAAAACAATTGTTTAGAATATCTTTTATTATAAACATTAAACCAAGTATAAAAATATCGTAACATGGAACATTTGGAATCATATGATCATGTTATGTCGTTGATTGTGATTATTGCATGCGCAAAGTGGCTCCTAAAGAGTAAAGACATCTATATAAACCCCAAAGGCATCATGTATACCAAATACTGCCTCAAAGACGTTGTACCATGAATATAAGAACGATATGTGTAAGGTTCATATCTATAAATATAAAATATACTTGCTCAATAAAAAACTATGTTTCAAAGCACTAATGATAAGAAACTACATAGAAATTTTCATAAATATCGTAGCATATTATTTATTTTTCAATATTCAAAACTCATTTATGAATATGATCAATTAAATGAAAAATGTTTTTGTAAATTTTACTATCTACTCACCTAGATCATGCAGTACAATATTTATCTTACTCCTAAAATTTCAAAGGTGGAATCTAGCACCAAATCTTCACCTATTTGCTTGTTTGTTCCTTTGTCTTTTTCCTCCTCTATTTTTTTTCGGTTTTTTATTGACTGGGTCCCACAGGTGTTCTCCGTTTGTATTTTCAATCACACGAAGGGGGCTTTATTAAGTTGGTTTCTCTTTTGTCGAAGAATTAACTTATTTGAAAATCTTATTAAGTGAAAGTCTAATAATAGTTTTATTTTCTAACAAGCCTTCTGGCGCAATGTCCTTTGGGATTGAAGTGTGAGCTAAACACAAACCCACTCCTTGTGCTATTTTTTTTTTTCAAGAAAATAGGGCATATATGGAATCAAACTCTAGACCACTTGGTTAAAACTGCTCTTATACTATCTAAAAAACAGACTCAAAAGCTTAAGCTGTTAGGTGAAAGTTTCAGAATGGTTTTATACTTATAGCATTTCTTATATCTTTGTTGTGAAGGAGTACTCTTATGACAAACATCATTGTGCTGTACTTGAACTGGTAATTTAGGTGTCCGCATATATTGGAACGTGTCACTTGAATGCTGTATGCTTAACATGTGTGATGTGTGAGAGCTTGCTCTTTTGGCATTCGGGAAGTTTAATTGGGAAAAACATTTTCTGTTTGTTATTACTAATTGTTTTTTAGTCTAATTCTCAATGCTTAGTTGACATCATCAAATTTCTTGACATTGATTCTGTTTCAATGAGATTTTCTAGTAAAAATTGCTTAATCTCATGGTTTTGAATGTAGAAAATTAGTTATGATGACACACAAGAAGTTCCTATAATGTTTTCTGGCAACTCAAGTAATTTATTTGTTTATTTACTTGAGTTTTCTGCAGGGACTCCTAGTGGATCCCCACATGGTAATAAACCACGCAATCAAGGGACGTTGACGATTTCAGGTCTGCAGTTGAGTATGCTTCCATTTACGCAGATGAGTTTCTTCACTGATAAGAAGCAGGTTCAGAGGTCTGCGACTGCACTGGGATATGTAGCACATGTGTGTCCTTTCTCTTCATTTGGAAATAAGTATAATGTAACATGTTCTCATGACTGGTATATTAAATAGGCATCGGATGGCGCTTGCCATTCTTTGCCTGCCACATATCTGAATCCACATGGTCTGGAGATGTGACATGATGTCTTGTTATTCTTTCTGGAGTGATGTTTTTCGTCCAGTGTGATTCAGTTTTTTGTCCTTATGAAAGCTAGGTTATCTAGGGTCAAATTGAACTTCTAAGTTTCCCTATTCCCAACTTGCATTTTTTTCATCTTCTTTGGAATAAAATACAAAAATAGATACATTGTCTTTGTCTTCTTTTGCAGGCTATCTCACTCATAGCTTCATATCTGCATGTTCCTTTGCGTTACCCTTTGCGGTTGGGTGGTTCCCATTCATTTATCAAGGATTTTGCACCTTCAGTTGAGCTTACATCTTCATCAAATGCAGTAGTTTCTGCAAATATGAAACACCTAGAATTTCCTCTTTTCATAGATGGCCAAGATGCTACTCGAACTGCTTATGCTGTATTTTTGTTGAACAAGGTATGCTACTCGTCCCTTAATGTTGTTGCTTTGTAGGGTGCTGCTTATGAATCACTGCCAAATATTGGTGTGAAGTTATCCTTGTGGATTGACATAGAATTTATTTTTTTTGGTGTTAGGACCTTCTTGGTTTGGTTGGTGGAGCTTTGGTTGTAGTCCTGTTGGGTCATGGGTGGAGCTTTCTGTGGAGTATTAAAATGTTGATGCTTTCTGAAACATAAAATTCCATTGATTTGAACTATTAGCTTCTGGAATGAATAAACTTAAAATTCCATAGAAGCTCTTTATTGAAGATTCAGTGAACAAACATTCAAAACCTTACCGGTCCTTAAAAAAGGCTTTTTAAAGCTAATTTTTGATTTTGAGAGCCCAAAAGCTGTTTGTGACCTTGATTGGCCCCACTTATAGAAGCCGTTATAGAAGCTAGGCCAACAAATACTTGGTGCTGACTTTTCTAGGTTTTATAGAAATCTTCAGTCAGCTTCTTCTCTTTTTAGTTATTAGATTTATTAAGTAATGTTGTTTGATGTTTTAGGGATGGCTTGAAATGCATTTGCTTTCATTTTCTGCTTTTGACCAAGTGGGTAATTTTTGTAATCCCTTGTTCTCTGGGTGTAGGATATAGAGCAGCTTCTAAATTATCTTGGGGTTACCAGCTTAGGGCCACGCCAAGTGTTAGCCAATTTGAAGGAGCTTCTACGGACCATACTTTCTTTAGAATTTATAGATAAGTAACTGACTCATTGTTCAGTTTTGCTGCAAGTGAATTTCCTTTATCTTGTAAATGTTAATAGCGTTTTATTCTTATACCGGTGCATAAGTTTTGGTTCAGCACCTTGTCAAATTCAACAGCTTTGATGTTTATTCGTTTATGAGCGATGCATGAATTGTTTGGCTCACCATTTTATTACTTATACGACTACTGTTTCAATTCCAACCCCCACCCCCACGCCCCAGTTTATTTTTATTTTTATTTTTGTTGTGGGAGGGTGAAGTATTTACCCATTGAGTTTAGGGGAAACTTGATATTTCAGACCATATAGTGATTCTTTTAATTCTGCCTACAATTGCACTGGTTGGGTTTGGTAATGTACATAGCAATGTTTGTGTAGAGGTAGTTCTGTGAATCCTCCTTTTTGATCCACCTTTACTTTGATTCCCTGCTCCTTGATGTGTATGTATGTGATATTCAGCAAATTTCAAATTTTATGTGCCATGAGAATAAATTGTCACAATGGTAGGGTTTTTTTTTACATTTTAATACAAAAATAATAGATTTAAATTACGAAAACATCTTTGTGTTGTTAGATGAAATTGTATATATGTTATCTTTTCCAAGACCTTGTGATCCAAGAAAAGTATAGTACAACAGGTTGTCTCCAAATTTTTATTTTACATGACATGTGATGTATTCAAAAAGTTTCCTCAACTGTTTCAATGTAACTTACCAAATCATGATGTTGTCTAATACTAGAAAACTACTAGCCAGAAAAAAAGGGTAAAAAACTAAACTCTTGAACCCTAGGGTTTCTCTCGACCACCCCTTTGCTCATCTTCGGCTTCTCAATCTCTTTGCCCTCCCCCCGGCGATGGACCGACGTCTGGAGGCTAGATGGACTCGACTGCGATTGCTGAAGATGCACGAATCTAGGAAGAAGTAGAAATCATCCATTGCCTCACTTTTCACAATTGTCCTCAAGAAAGCCATCCTTTCTAGAGATGGTCATGAGCAAAGGGCAAGATCAGTGACCCCCATGAACAAAACATTAGATGAGGATGCTAAGGAGATATTGTGATTGACCTTACTTGAGAATGACCTACAGTTAATATTCGGTGATTGTGAAACTGTTCGGAAGGCTCTTGGATTACAAGGCACTCTGTAGCAAAATCCCCATCCCTTAGAAGCTGAAGGGCATCTACAATGTATTATCAATATGGAACGCGACTTCTTTCTCATTCATTTCTTTGACTCAAATGATTACTTAAACTTGCTAACAGAGGGTCCATAGATAATTTTTCGACGCTATATAACTGTGATTTTGTGGAAGATAGGATTCTAGTGGTTGGAGAAGGAAGTTACATCGGCAGTGGTCTGGGTGAGATCCCCAAGCCGCCCAATTCATCACTATAGACACCACTTTCTTTGGGCTGTTGGAAAGCTGATTGGGAAACCATTCATATTGATTTCCACACGTCAAGGGCTGACAGGGGTTATTTTGCTAAAACTGTGGTCAAAATTAACCTTGATATGCCTTTGTTGGCCAAGTTTATGGTTGATGTAGAATACCTCAAGAGTGAATACGAGGGGCTGCGGGGTTCTGTTTTGGATGACCAAGCAGGGCACATCCTCAGGGACTGGGTTCGCTAGCACAACATAACCGGTACCTGTGAAAAAGGGAAACTATTGTTGAAAGAACTCTGGCAAAAGTTAATTTTGCTGGAAACAAAGACACTAAAGCTGGAGGTTCTTACTTCCTATGGCTACACACACCTAGCAACCCCAGCAGGCAAAACAAAGGCATATAGACTAGAGGAAAGGAGTTGAAGGAATTTGGCTCCAAGCTAGAAGCACGAGGGTCCAGATTAACGCACTAGCAAATCTTGTAGAAGAAAGCCAGGAAAAGGAGTCTGTGGAAGAGAAACAACCAAACCTACGGCAAAAAGAGCCAGGAATGTTTCACCCTTCAGATAGAGGATTCACATCTAACCAGACATCCCTAGCTGAAAAACATTCACTAAGCCTACCCTAAGCTTCTCACAAGCTTACTCTGAGTTCTGTCCCAAACAAGGAAAAACACTTCGTGAGCCACCAAGAAAAGCCCCACAATCCAAATCCTGGATTCTCGACAACATCTCAAACTTACCACCTACACAGTAGGCCCCATACAGGAAAATAGATGATACTCAGAAACCACAGATGAGCACAATCATATCAGACACTGCCAATTTTTGACCCAGAATCAATAAGCATTGTAATTACAAATATACCAACCAAACCACTCGACCACTTTATGAACACCCAATACCTTGAATTGGTTGTGGCTGAGGAATTCTTCAACTGTGATGCTGTGGTCTCAAGTGAGAAAGGTGACCCACATTACATCTGATGTTGCAGCAAATGAGAAACCTGAAGCTACAAAGGATGAAGCAGAGACAAATCAGGAATGTCCAGAAGTATGATATTTGTGCTATTCTTGAGCCACACATCAGTGGAAAGAATGCTGCTAAAGTCATTTGCAGATTAGACTTTGATGGCTCTGCTATTAGTGAAGCTAGAGGCTTTTCAGGTGTTTTTTGGGTTCTTTGGCATCAAGCGCTCATGGAAGTCCTTGCAGTCTTAAATCAAGTGGTTCACCTTTGTATCCGAGACAACTATGGAAATGCTGGTTGGAGGCTATCAGTGATCTATGCCGGTTGTAAGAATCACCTTTGTAGAGGCCTTTGGGAAGAGTTGACTACCCTTTCCAAGAACATAACTATCCCCTGGTGCACAATTGAAGACTTCAATGATATTCTTCTTTTCGAAGAAAAACAATAGAGGAAACCAGCCAACTTGAACAAGTGCCTTCAATTCCATAACTAGATTGAGAGTTCCAGCTTGTCTGATCTTGGATGTGAAGGGCCCAAATATACTTTGTGGAATATAAGGAACATTCTTGCATCAGTCTGCAAATGTTTTGATAGGGCGTTCTTCATTGAAGAGTGAAACCTCAAATTCCGGAGAGCTGTGGTCTCCTAGTCTTTTGAGATTGTATTCTGATCGTGGACTCATTTTCCTTGATACTGATGGTTTATCAAACCCTTTCCTCTGAGCCTTTTAGATTCGAAGTTATGTGATGAGACCATCCAAAATACAAAGATATGGTGAGGGTCACCTTGGAAAGTTGAATGGATCAGCCATTAGAAAGCGCAAATCTCTCAGTGATCATTTAAAGTATTGGAGCAAGCTCTAATTCGGTAATATCTTCCATAAAAAAAAAGAAAAATTTTAAGCACATCTATGGGGTTCAGGAGACATTATGCAGGGTGGATTTTAGCAGATGGAGAAAATTGAAGAGAAATTACTGTTCTATTATAAGGAAATCCTAGAGAGGGAAGATTGTTTTGGCTTTAGAAATCCAGAGCAGACTGGATCATTCTTAGAGATAGGAATACCAAGTTTTTTCACTCAGCAATCTTTTCCAGAAGAAGGAAGAACAAAATCACTTCTTTGAAGATGATGAAGGAAAATGGCACAGGAAGGAGAATCTCAAGATTATGGTGGTTAACCACTTCATGCTGACATTCAGCACCCAATCTTGGATCAAGGTACCCCCTTCAAACTTGTGGCCTGATATTGGATCAGCTTACTTTGGAGAACTGAGGGCCCCCCCACCCATGGAGGAAATCAAGGTGGCCCTCTTCTCTGTTAAACCACTCAATGTGCCTAGCTTGGATGGTTTTCAGGCAATTTTCTTCAAAAAATATCGGGATGTTATTAAAAATCACTTTCTGAGACTCGTTGCTAAAGCTTTTCTGGGCTGCTAACTGCTTGAGGGGCTCAACCACACTCTCATTGCTCTCATCCCCAATATCATCAATCTAGAGACCCTCAACCAATTTAGGTCTATCTGTCTCTGTCATGTGTCTTACAAAGTTCCGACTAATGTTATTGTCCAATGGCTACAGCCTATTGTCACTAAAATTATTAGTCTGACTCAAGCCAATTTCCTTCCAGGAAGGGCCAACCACGACAACATACTTGTGGCATCTTAATTTGTTCACTCTCTGGAAAGAACCAAAGGAAAAAAATGCATGGTTCACGCCAAAAATTGACTTTGCCAAAGCCTATGGTAGAATTCAATGGGACTTTGTGGCATAGTGATGCCGACATCCAAAACAAATATTCACTTTTATTTGCCTTCCAAATATGAAGACTCGTTTTTATTTGCCTTCCAA
>JAODPA010026758.1:0-12693 GCA_025585075.1 Nepenthes mirabilis
TGTCGGCGGTCGGTGGTCGGCGGTGCTGCGACGGTGCCTGGCGTCGGTTGGAGCGTGCGGGGGCTGTGCTGCGCAGGGAAGGAGGAGAAACCCAGGGGGTGCTGTAGCGCGGCAGAAGGAGAAGCGGGTCGCTGGCCGGGTGGCGCGGCAGTGGAGCGAGGCGCGCGATTTGGTATTCTGGAGCCTCCGTTTGTCAGATCTGTGAGATATAAGATTGAGGCAAGTACCTGTAACCCCCTCCTTGGTCTAATTTAATACCTGAAGTATTTTAGGCACTGTTTGAAAATTTTACTAACATGCATAAAATTATATCTGTTCAATTTATGTAATTTGGACTTGCATGTGTAGTTTAATGGCTAAAGTGGATGTTTTAAATATGGGCTTTTGATTTTAGACATTTATTAAAGCCCGAAAAATTTATTGGACTCGATGTATATTTATATTAGTATGTGCAACAAAAATATACACGAAAATTTGCATTGGCCGTGCATTTTCACATGCACGTGCCGGGTTGTGGTCACTACGTTTGGATTTGGAATTTGGATTCTGGCCAGCTCCCGACGGGGAGATTATTTGTTATTTGGAAATCCCTTTCCGCCGGCAGGAAAGGCTTGGAGTAGTGACCCTTCCCATTTGGACAATTTGATTTGACCTTAGAATATATTCGGACGTCCTAATATATCTGACAAACTTGAGGAATGCACCCAAAGCCGCGGGTGGCAAAACATAGTGAGCAACCTTATCTATGGGTATACAATACATGGATTTTGGCCTAAGGTTACCGGGATTATGTGTAACCCTTCCTCAAGTTAGTCTTTAAATAATAATAACCCAAATTTGATGCATAATTTGTATTTTTGCATTAATTGGTATTGGATTTTGAGTTGAATATGGATTTTTGGACTTGGATTTGAGATTCGCCGATTTTGCCTATAATCGGGCATGGTATGTCTCGTACAATGATTTTGATTATATGTTTTGATCCGAACCTTTGGAATATCTGTCGCGGTGCTGCTTCGGTCTCTGCGCACGCTGTTGGATCATCCGGCTATCGGATTCTGCCCCAGATCACAAGCTGATCGGGCATTGGATTTGGACTCGGACTCGGATTTGGACTCCGATCGACATCGGTTTTGGAATTGGTTCGGATCACCTCTGTTTTGGTATATATATTTATATATATATATACGTCCCGACGAGGACTATTTTCTGATCGGGCATTGGATTTGGACTCGGACTTGGACTCGGACTCGGATTTGGACTCCGATCGACATCGGTTTTGGAATTGGTTCGGATCACCTCTGTTTTGGTTATATATATATTTATATATCTATATACGTCCCGACGAGGACTATTTTTAAAGTTTGGACATTTGATTGGACTTGGATATTTGATTTGAGTACGAGACTACCATTTGATTTTGAAATTTGGATTTTGGATTTCGGTTGGATTTTATTTTATCGGCGATTTGGATTTATTCAGAAATTTGATTGATTTTCATCCACTTGGCATTCCCTCTGATTTTTGGACTCATTTGTTCATTGTGGTACTTGCTGGGCATTAGGCTCATTCTTCTGTTTTATCCCTTCAGATAGAGGATTGGCTTCATCGCAGTAGCACGGAGAGTTTCAGCGTAACTCTGTACACCTCTGGTGAGTGTGTTATTATTGAATTTTGATATCATGTATCATGTATTGGGTACGAGTATATTTTGGTATGGAATTTTATGAGTTGTTGGAGTTGGTCGAAGGTAGATCATGACCTTGTATTTTATAATCCTGTTAGACGAGTTGTTATTTGGATGTCCCCTTACGACAGTTGGTTAATCAGATCACAATTATTATCTGTCAAGGTTCTGTGTGGAAAAAAAAAATGGAGTTTAAATGTTTGAAGTCACACCCGAGTTTGACAACTTTGAGAATATAATATTTAAAGTATATTAATCATTTAATTGATCTGCTTGGGTTCGGGTTCGTGACAGTATAAGCCTGAGCACTTTTTTCCTATTGCCACAACAAGAGATCCTTTGATCAATTTTCACTCACCTTCATAGAAGGTATTATAATAACCTTCATCATGCAGTGGACCGGTTGAAATGATATTAAGTCTGATATCAGAAACATGACAAACATCTTTCAATATTAGCTTCGTCCCATTATTGGTGATCAGCACACCGTCACGTCTACCAATAATCTGGGATGTTCCTTCATTACCCATCCTTATCACTCTAAAATCTCCTGAAGTATAGGATGTGAACAATCCCCTTCTAGACATGGCATGCAATGAGGCACCAGAATCAATCACCTAACCTAACTCATCGTCCATCAGGCATACCACATTCTCTTCACATGTCAATAAAAGATCGCCTTCTGTGATCACAGAGATTGAGGACTTGTCCTCATCTCGTCCATTTTCTCATTTCTATTTTTTCGCGTTTTATCGCTTTCACTTGAAATAATGCTTCTTGATGTGTCCCTTTTTACCACAATGATGTCACTCAAGGTTTTAATACCTTGACCATGACTTGCTATGACCTTTCTCTCCTAATTTCTGGCCGCAACCTCCACTTCTTTCCCTAGATTCGGTCACAAGTACCTCAGAGTGAGAGGACGACAAGGTCCTTTGTACTGCCTTGACTCATTCATGAGCAAAAAACAATAACCTCGTCCAACCTCAGTGTATCCTTTTTAAATAGCAAGGTTGTGACGATGTGATCATAGGAGGCCGGTAGAGAGGGTAACAGTACCAACGCCTTGTCCTCCTCCTTAATTTCTTCATCAAGGGCGGACATCTGCGTCACGATCCGATTAAATTCGTCTAAATGCTTATCAAAGCTGTCACCTTCTAACAACCGCAGACCAAGAACTGTTTCTTTATATGTAGTCCGGTTGTCAAGGATTTGAACTTATATCGGTTCTCCAATTTTTTTCAGACCTCCGCCGGGTCAGTTAGGCTAAGATTCTCTTAGAGAGTATTGTTCACCAAACATAATTTGATGGTACAATTGGCAATATCTCTTTTATCTTACCACTCATTATCGGTCAGATTTATAGGCTTTTCATCATTCTTCAATGCCTTCACTGTCCCTTATCTAGTTAGAATATTCTTCACCCTCTCTTACCAGAGGATAAAGTTACCTTACCTGTTGAACTGCTCCATACTAAACGACAGATTTTTCGATGATGACGACGTTATTTAGACAGAGTTTTGAACCTGTCTCTAATACCACTTGTTGGGGTAGATAGCGTCCAACTACCACCACAGATAAACACAGTAAAGTAATGAGGAAGAAAAGAATGAACACACATGGATTTTTACGTGAAAAATCCTTATCAATTAAGAAAAAACTATGGGACAATCAGTTCACGGAACTAATTCCACTATGTGAGGTAGGAATGATGTTTCCCATTTACACAGTCAATAGAGAAAAGAAAACCGAGGAACAGATCATAGTCAATACACTAGGTTTTGCTCACAATTGCTTTCACTTTTTCCTCACTGTTTTTCTTACTCTTTTTTTTTTCCACGTAGCCTCTCACTCACCTGTCTCACTAAAATAGCAAGTTCATTTACTTGCTTTTAATATCGAGGCCCATATACAACAAATTTGAGGAATATTTCATATCTACCGACAAGATCTGTCCTTACTAATAATATAATTATATCCTGTATAAAATTGGCTCCTATATAACCCCTCTGAGATCACGTATTCTCAGAAAATCTTCTGAGTTGGCATCATTCTGGATTTCCTGGTAGACGGACTACATTCCACCGTCGATGTTCTCCACAAGGTTGGTCAACGCCCGTTGACCGTCCTCTCCACATGATCGGTCAGTGTTGCCCGTCTTGATTTTCTCAGTAATGTTGGGCATCTCATGCCTTCAACCGGTCAACTTGTTGATTATTGTTGCCCGATAAAAAGGTTCCGGTCAACTATATTAATCGGAATTTCATTTGCATATTATAGTAGCACATAAAGTCTACCTGCTCCGTCCAAGTCCTCCGATCACAGGGACTTTTACACCGGAGTGACTCCCAACAGATTACACTCTAATTCCTAGGCAAGATGACAAGGAGAGCATAGTCGTGAAACCCAATGAAAACTACACCGGCCCTAAGTGTATAAATTCCTCTTCTCTCTTGCAGGGGGAGGATTTGAAGAATTTAGGGGGAAAGAATTTGAATGGATAAGCATCTCTAAAGTATTAATCCTCTTTCTCACAAGACACATAGTCTATGAGTGTACCTCCGAGAGTTTAGTACTTCGTCTCGAAATCACTTCCCAATCAAGTGCACTCATCGGAGTTCAATCCTTCGCCAATATTCAATCCTCCACTACATGTATCTACATAATATTATTTTCTCATATATTTTTATCTGTTTGAGAAAGATCTCTGACTTGAACGTTAAAGAGTATACGAGAGATTAAGTCCTACCATCCACTAACCTCTTGTTCGTTAGTTGTGTTGTGCAAAATTTAAGTTCGAAGTAATGAGAACCGGATCTGCTTTACCTCAATCCCCAAGGAAGATCAAGTGACACCCTAATTGATTTGATAATTTGAATTCAGGAACATATCAATATCTTATACTTTTAGTTTTATTTTTATTGTGATAGCTGCGTGAAACTTTGTTTAATAATGAGCAAAGTGATGCAGTCCATAGCCTCATTTGAATGGGCATGTATCTTGCATACAATGTGAACTCAGATAGGCAGTTTGAGCTAGCAAGAACTTCGAAATTTGGTAACACTTAAACGAATAAATAATTCTGGTAACTTTCAATCAGGCGCTTATGTGATCTCGCCTTATTGTTTTCGTTATCAAATACTTGAGATAGCTCTGGACGTCCAGTGAATAAGTGTAACAAATAAAATATTAGCGTTCTAGCCTTCTAGTTGGAAGCACATAATTATGTGAAGGAGAAGAGTTTCAGTTGGCTTGTCCATTAAGGTGACTAAACAATGATTTGGACAAATAATATGGGAAGATGGGTCTAGCTTTGTAAAATGAGAATTTTCTGCTTGAAATAAGAATCTAGCAAGAGCATGTGACATTTTCTGCGCCTCCACATGTGGGATCTGATTTCTGGTTCTGCACCTGCTAATCCAATATGAATCAAGGCTGGAAAGTGAAGTGAAATTGGAATCAAGCAAAAGCAAATAACGTGGACAGTCCAGTCAATTTACACTTCTGTCGATGTTTTTGCTTTTGCTCTCTCGGTTCTCCAATTACTCTAGGGTGGGGGGCCACTCATTCTGCGTTCTTTTTGAAATATTTTGACATATTGCATTGGCCTGGGTTGTGTAAAATGAGCTCTGAATGACTGTACATGAGGTTTGGAGAAGTCGTGTAAAAAGAAAAGATTGGAGGGAAATATGGAATCAGGGGCTGCTTTGCCCCCATTGGTTTATTTGGGTATGAAAGGCCATCGTTTAATTTTATTAAAAAATTTAAAAATTATTTTATTTCAAAAAGGTTAAAATATCAAAATATTTTTACTATGAAAAAATAAATTAAGGAAAATATAATCATAATTTTTAGTGTTTTGTAAAAGGAAAAAAAAAAAGATTTGGAAAAATTAGACCATGATCTATTGGCCCAGGGTGCAAGGCATGGACTAATACGAAGCAGCCCTCTTTGTGGAAAATAGGGTCAAAATAACTTGTTTTCAGCCGATATTTAATTTCCCCCATTATTTCTCCAAAATTTCTAGAATCCAAGTTGAGTCTAAGCAGCTGCGTCAAGATTTAATTTCAATATTTTATAGCGGTAGCACCTCAGTATTGGAGCTCTCAAACTTGACAATCTAAGCAGGTGGATTAGATGGTGACCATAATCAGCAATCTCGTCGAAAACGTTTGGTAATCCTTGGCGATGATCCAAAACCACATCATGAGACTAATGCACAAAATTCATTTAGCAACAAGAAACCAAGACCTCTTTACAACCACCGTAAGTATGTTATCCCGTTCATGCAAGGCTATATCAAAACTGCATGCAAGGCTCTTACCGGCTTGATAAACCGGGATGTTAGGCCGTCTACGGAGCCACCAACCACATGGAAGAGCACTCGGATCACGCAAATTCCCCGAAAGTTACAGGATTATATCCGGATCTAATAATCCGGTCTGATAACAGAGCACATGTGATTGATTTCTTTTTAATTATTTTTGTTCTGTTTTTAACTACATTCTGTTATCTTGTTACTCACGTGGCTGTAACTACATTCTTTTTTTAACACATGGAATTGCTCTTTGCTGTTATTTAAGCCGGTTGACAGTAAATGGAAAGCAGATAATATTTCAGCTGAATTCTTTCTCCTCTCGTCTCTCTCCCTCACTTTCTCTCTTTCTCCCTCTCCCTCTCGATCCTATTTTCCCTTCTCTTCTTCTCTCTTCTCTCAATCTGCAGATTTCCGTCGTCAGTCACTGTTTGACCTCCCCTCCCATCTCACTTTGTATTAGAGTTCTCGGCTTTTACTTCTCGGACTTAGCGTAGCAGCACTCCTCGGACTTTACCACAACTCTCGGAGCGTATCAATTGATACTCTCATTGAGATAAATGGCAGAGGGTATGACGACACGGTCTAAATCAATGGAGGAATCCATTGCCGGGTTGAAGGAGACGACCGTCGCTCTTCAGCACCAGTTCGAGAGTATAGTCACCACCCTTCAGCACCATTCCGAAGGTATTGCTTCTAATACTACTCTCGGTGAACAGTTGCAGAAGTCTATGGCAGAAGTCCTTCATTCCCTTGCTCGAATCAAAGCTCACAATCGATCCACAGTAAACCCTCCTTTGCTTCCAACACCACCATCGTCCCTGGCGTCATCGACCACACTACCTGTCTCTCCTCACTCAGCAACCCAATCTCTACCCCCTCACAACCAGACCAATTTCCAGTCCCCTCTTCCCGTACACTTACCAAAGCTTGAAATTCCCTTTTATACGGCGACAACGTTCTCGGATGGCTATTTTAAATTGAACGATTCTTCCACTACCATCTTACCCCCTTCGATCAGAAACTCACCATAGCCGCCTTCTATATGTCGAGTCCAGCACTCCAGTGGTATCAATGGATGCATGCTACCCGCTAGTTATCGACATGAGACCTGTTCACCCAAGACCTAGAACTACGGTTTGGTCCCTCTTCTTATTTAAACCATGAAGCTCTCTTGTACAAACTCCGGCAAACTTTATCGGTTGCGGCGTATATGACGGAATTCGAAACCATTTTCACTCACATTACGGGACTTTCTGCGATAAATCTACTGAACTGCTTCTTATCCGGGTTGCGGGATGACATACGGCGAAAACTGCTTCTACTTAAGCCTCAGACGCTTCCAGAAGCCATTGGCATGGCTAAGCTGGTGGAGGAGAAAATAGATGCTAGCCGCTCATTGGCTCACCGTACTCCAGTGCCCAAGCCATCTGTAACATTTCCTAACTCTCATGCCAAACAGTTGCCTACCCCAAATCCACCACCCAGGTTGCCCATCAAGCGCCTTACCGCATCAGAGATGGCTGCTGGGCGCGAGAAGGGGCTTTGTTTTAATTGTGACGAATGATTTACACTTGGCCACAGGTATAAATCACCCCAATTTTTGTGTATGCTGATAGAGGAGGATCACTCTGATACCCTAACGTCTTCACCTTCCGAGGCTGAAACAGTAGAAGGAGATTTGGCAGCAGAGCATATTTTGGGGGTAGAATCTCCTCCCCTAACTCCAGATCATGCTCCGACTATTTCTTTACACGCACTGGAAGGCCACTTTGTCCCCTCCACTCCGAGATTACAAGGCTATATAATGGGCCAGCTAATGATTATTTTGGTGGATAGTGGTTCCACCCACAATTTCTTACAAACTAGAATAGCCAAACACTTGGGGCTGCCAATTGAACCATCACATCATCTTAATGTCACGGTTGGAAATGAAGATTCTCTGGACTGTGAAGGATTGTGTAATGGCGTTGTGGCCACTCTGGGTAAATCCAAATTTACAGTGGACCTACATTTGTTACCCATCTATGGCGCTGATATAGTTTTGGAGTCCAATGGTTGGCTTTAATTGGACCCGTGCTCTTCGATTACAAGGCTTTCTTGATGAGTTTTGATCATGAGGCCACACGATTACCTTACACGGATTACCTAAGGCCACCATGTCCACCATGACATTAAGCTAATTGCAAAGAGGTGAAGTCACCAAGTTAGTTACCACATATTTCCAGCTAACCGTGTTGAAGGTGCATGAGGAATGTCCGGCAGATGCTTTACCTGAGGCCTCTCCCAAATTCAATCTCCCCACAGATCTTTCCCCTGAGATGGACAACTCCCTACAGTCCCTTCTCTCTTCCTTTGCTGATGTTTTCTCTGTGCCACATGGTTTACCTCCCCCACCGTAATACTGATCACCGAATTCCCCTCCAACCAAACGACTTTCCTGTAAACGTGAAGCCATATCGATACCCTCATTTTCAGAAGGCAGAAATAGAGAAAATGATCCGAGATATGCTCGATGAAGGGATCATCCAACCGAGTACCAGCCCTTTCTCATCACTGGTATTACTAGTAAAGAAAAAGGATGGTAGCTGGCGGTTTTGTGTTGATTACTGAGCCTTGAGCGCAATTACAGTGAAGGATAGATTTCCTCTGCCAACTGTGGATGAGCTATTAGACGACTCCATGGCGCTAAGGTATTTTCAAAGCTAGATCTGCGGGCAAGCTACCATCAGATGCGGGTCAGCGAGGAGGATATACACAAGATTGCATTCCGCACTCACGAGGGCCATTATGAATTCTTGGTAATGCCCTTTGGACTCTCCAATGCTCCTTCAACATTTCAAGCAGAGATGAATGAAATATTTCGTCCTGTTCTTCGGAAGTTCGTCATTGTATTTTTGATGACATATTGGTTTATAGCCCCTCCTGGGAGCAGCACTTAAAGCATCTCCGGTTGGCTCTTCAGATTTTAAGGAATCACTTCTTTTATGTCAAATCTTCCAAATGTGAATTTGGGTGTTCATCCATAGCATACTTGGGACATATAGTTACTGATCGAGGAGTAGCTGTGGATCCCACTAAGATAGAAGCAGTACAACGATGGCCAACGCCTGCGAATGTCCAGCAGCTGCGAGGATTCTTGGGATTAGCCGGATATTATCGTCGTTTTGTGGCCCGATACGCCCAAATTGCCACTCTTCTCACCCATCTGTTAAGGAAGGGCACTTTCATCTGGAATTCTGAAGTAGAGACAGCCTTTCAGACTCTTAAAATTGCTCTCACCTCCACGCCTGTCTTGGCTTTACCCGATTTCACTAAGCCCTTTTCCATACACACCGATGCTTCAGGGACAGGTGTAGGTGCGGTTTTGATGCAAGTGGGTCATCCAATAGCCTTCTACAGCAAGCAGCTTTCTCCCAGATTGCAGAATTCATCTACCTATGTTCGGGAGCTCTGCGCGGTGGTTGAGGTTGTCAGGAAGTGGCGGCCCTACCTCTTGGGGTCCAAATTTATTATCCAGACAGATCACCAACCACTTAAGTCCATACTGGCGCAGACAATACACACCCCCGAGCAACAGTGCTAAATCATCAAGCTTTTCGAATACGATTTTGACATCGTTTACCATCTCGGGAAAGACAATGAACCTGCTGATGCCTTGTCTAGGTAGCAAGAGGGCTCTTGCCTTGTTATGAAAGTGCAACCCATCCTGTTCTGGCCATACTGGATGCCCTCTAAAATTTTCACAAACGAAATCCTGCTTCTTCCTCTATAATCATCTCCATTCAAAACAAACCTGGTGACCATGCTGGCTATTCTATTAAAGATGGCCTCATCTTTTACCACACCAAAATTCTGGTGCCCACTGAGTCTGCTCTACAGGTCCTCATCCTGCAAGAATATCATAGCTCACCCCTAGGGGGTCATGGGGGATTCCAACTTACTTTCCCCCGAATTGCCAACATTTTCTATTGGCCTCAAATGCGACGCGACATCCGTAAATTTATCCAACAATGCTCTGTATGCTAGCAAGTTAAACCCCTTACAACTGCTCCTCAAGGTCTGCTGCAGCCTCTTCCCATCCCAGGAAAAATTTGGGAATCAGTTTCAATGGATTTCATTACCCATTTGCCGCCTTCAAAAGGGAAAACAGTAGTCCTGGTGATTGTGGATTGCCTATCCAAGTATTCCCATTTTGTACCACTGCAAACTCAGTTTACAGCCCCGGATCTTGCCGAAGTTTTCGTTAAAGAGATATGTAGGTTGCATGGGGTCCCAGGGGAGCAAGTGACAGATCGTGACCCACTCTTTATGAGTCATTTCTGACGGGAACTTTTTAAACTCCAGGGAATCAAATTTGCCACCAGTAGCTCCTACCATCCACAAACCGATGAACAAACGGAGGTTGTTAACCGGTGCCTAGAAGACTACTTGCGTTGTTTTATTGCTGACAACCCCACCACTTGGGTTCAGTACCTCCCTTGGGCTGAATGGAATTATAATACTGCGTGGCATTCTTCGATTCATATGAGCCCATTTGAGGCAGTGTATGGCCGAACACCTCCTTCTCTGTTGGATTACACGCAGGGCTCATCTGCTGTGGCTGCTGTAGATGAATTGCTCACCGACCAGACTCACATCCTCACGGCCCTTAATGAAAATCTCAGGCAAGCCCAGCTGTGCATGAAGCAAAAGATTGATAGGCATCGCACTGCTAAAGAGTTTTTAGTTGGTGATTGGGTTCTTGTTAAATTACAACCATACCGCCAAACCACAGTTGCACATCGACAATCAAACAAACTAGCAAAAAGGTATTATGGACCTTTCCGCATTTTGGAATGCATCGACCCAGTGGCTTATCGGGTTGACTTATCGGAAGGCTTCAAAATACACAATGTATTTCATGTTTCATTATTGAAACAATTCAAAGGAGACGCAACCAATCCGCCAGTGGATTTTCCTACTGAGGCACACGGTACCCAACCTATGCTCTATCCTGCAGAATTACTAGGCTTCAGGAAACTCCTTCTGCAGGGCAAGTTCATTCCTCAGTTCTTGGTGCGTTGGCAATCTCAGTCGGCCACTGAATCCACTTGGGAATCTGCTACGGAATTTATGTGAGACTTTTCCACATTTAACCTTGAGGATAAGGTTCTTTTTGACGGAGACGGTAATGTTACCGGCTTGATAAACCGGGATGTTAGGCCGTCTGCGGAGCCACCAACCACATGGAAGAGCACTCAGATCACGCAAGTCCCCCGAAAGTTACAGGATTATATCCGGATCTAATAATCAGGTATGATAACAGAGCACATGGGATTGATTTCTTTTTAATTATTTTTGTTCTATTTTTAACTACATTTTGTTATCTTGTTGCTCACGTGGCTGTAACTACATTTTGTTTTTAACACATGGAATTGCTCTTTGCTGTTATTTAAGCCGGTTGGCAGTAAATGGAAAGCAGCTAATACTTCAGCTGAATTCTTTCTCATCTCGTCTCTCTCCCTCACTTTCTCTCCTTCTCCCTCTCCCTCTCCCTCTCGATCCTCTTTTCCCTTCTCTTCTCCTCTCTTCTCTCAATCTGCAGATTTTTGTCGTCAGTCACTGCTTGACCTCTCCTCCCATCTCACTCTGTATCAGAGTCCTCAATCTTTACCTCTTGGACTCAGCGTAGTAGCACTTATCGGACTTTACCACAGCTCTCGGAGCGTATCAAAGGCTATATCAAAACTACTATTTAGCCCTCTCTAATGCTAATTTCCCCAGCAACCTTCCTTTTCGAATTACGAGAAAGTTTCATTTGTTGATTTTTCAACCCAAACAAAAAATAAAAAAAAATTAACTTGTAGTGGCCCATGTTTTCTTAATTTTGGGTGATCACACGCGCGCGCGCACACACACACATATATATATATATGTGGCATTTGGTTTGGATCACTAAGCCTATTACTCGGAATAGATGTTATCACCGAAGAGTATTAAAGTTTAAAAAATTCAAACAAGTGAGAAATTTATAAAATTTGAACTATTACAATTAATATTAATGGCGGAAAGTTTTATTTTTTCTATCTAATTTAATTTTACATTCAATCTTCAATTGACGAATTTTTTAACATGAAAGATTCATTTTAATCTAATATTTGATATCAGCGACATGTATATTTCTGCCTTGAACAATTCTATGATTTTTCTCCACTTACCCAACTTTTTACAAATTTTTAAATGTTTTAGTTTTATATATTTTGATGAAAATTAATGTTCGAAATCATTAGAAAATTAAAATTTTAATATATTTATGATTTTTATATTACTTTTGGTGTGAAAATGACATGATTTTTATCGGGTTTCAAAATCGGGTTAAATGGGTTGAAATATATCTGATTGAAAGTTTAAGACGAACAAAACAGGGCCATTTTGTTTATTGGTACTGTAACACAAAAAAATGTTCGGCCTGTTTTCACTTGGGCAGCTTTTTGTCCCCGTTTGTTTCTTATTCAAGCATCTGAGCTATACATCCGAAGTCCGTCACATCTTAAGCCTACGCCCACTTAAGGCACAGCGGCGGGCGTGAGAACTCGATCTTGCATCAAGAAGAATGATGGATAGAGTAGCTATCACTGTGTTGCCTTGCATGTTATCCAATTTCTGGCATATTATATGTATAATATGCGTAAATGTGTGTCAATGTATA
>JAODPA010026780.1:0-12691 GCA_025585075.1 Nepenthes mirabilis
AATCAGTTTAGTTATTTAAAAAAAATTTATATATTTGTCATTATAGATATTTATTAATTCGTGGAGGTGGTCGAGTTATTAATACCTCGTGTCAAGGTATTGGTTACAAATGAAATATTCAAGTTCTTTGAAAATTGTTGCGTCTTCGGATCTTGCATGCTTGTACGGATGATGATCCAGCTGAGCCTGCGGATCACTTTTGAGTACTCGGGTAAGATGAGTGCAACACAAAGAGTGAGATGAAATAGAGAAAAAGAATACGATGATTAAGATACGCGAAATTTTTACGTGAAAAATCTTATCTTAAATGAGAATGAAAAATCACATGACCTTTATCCGAGAACTTGCTTCACTATTGTATTTATTTACAAGTGAGGACGAGATTATAGGGGAGTAACAGACTGCTATCGGGCCTTTTCTCTTTCCTCTCTCTATCTATAATAGCTACACAAGTGTAAATTTTGGGATTCTTTGTTTGATAGATAATTAATATATTTATAGTAGTTGAGTCTTCCTTTGTGGGGCATCCATGTGGCACTAGCCTGTGTAGAGAAGCTTGCCACCAATTCTACCAATCTAGTTTACTCTGACAGGAAGGTTGCGTGTATGCTGACTGACTTTACGTGATATCACATCTGCAGTGATTGAACGTGCCCTGTTAGCTGTCATTCCTTCTGCAGCCTGACAGGGTCAACCATCAAATCTCTAGTGTGCCAATTTTGCAGACGTGATGATGTCTGAGGCCCATCCCCGAGTCCACGGGCCTGAGTGGACTTTGAGACCACTATTTTATGTGGACTGACCTTGCTACCTAGACCTCTTGAGCCTCTTGGGCCTACTGGGTCTCTATGGTATCATGGCTCAATTCCATGAGGATTGATCTCCAAAATTGGTATTGAGTATCGGTACCCATCGCTAGCCCCCCATGCTAAAGAGTCTTAGTACTTCAACCCTTTGGCATGTCCATTGGACGTGGACAAATCTCGTGTGAAGGTTCTCTCCACTGGGAGTTTGCTCGTGCTTTTGATTCATGGTGTTGCTCAACCACTGCTTGGGGTTAGCGTTTATTCTTCTCTCCTGTGAACGTTTGAGGATGCGGTTGGAACCAAAAGCCCAGGAACATACGACCAAAATGTTTGAGAACTCGTTAAGGCTTACAATTTGCCCAAAACAACCGAAAAATTTTGAGGTCAACATTTATCAGAGATCCAAAGATGTCCTTAGATATTATTGGGATCACAGGCTTCAATGAAGGCTCGTCTGAGAACTCTATTGGAGTCCGAGACACTAGCTTGCGCAGCCATTTGGGCCATTAAAGCGCATTAAATGCACGTTTACTGAGATTGACATCGCTTTAAAAACATAAGGCCCACTATCTCTGGCAGCGTACAGGGAATAGACACATGGCAAGTATAATGATGGCGTGCACCTTTTTAATTTTTTGCCGTTTTTAAATATCGTTCCTTACCTTCATTTTCATTTTCACCACGCAACCTAAGGAGTTTTCTCTCGAGCCCTTGACTGCGCTCTCCTAAACTTTCGTCTTCTTTTCATTTACCTTGTGCTTTCTCTTCGAGCTTTAATGGCGCCTGGAGTCAAGGATATCACCTCTTCTTTCTCTTTAGCCGGTCTAGATGCTATACGCGTGAAGTATGACATTTCTGATTCGATGACAATGATGATTTCAGAGCCCCATGATAGGGCTTGCAACCCACCCGATGGATTTATCACTATTTACGAAGTCCACCTCAAGGTGGGTTTCGTTTTCCTATCCCATTGGAGCTGTATCACATTATGAAAGAACTCAAAATTTCATTCGTGAGACTATAACCCAACGCCATTAGGTACCTCGTATCACTTTGCATTTTTGCATGTTGTCACAAGAAAATGCTTGAAGTGTCGATGATAAAGGCGATGTTTTGTTTTACTCATAATTTGGACCGGATAGTTGCTACTCCACGTCTAGACTTTGCTGTCATGAGTGGTGGAAACCTAAATTCCACCAAGAGGTGGAAGGATAAATTTTTCTTCTTGGAAGTCCGAGAGAACTGGGCTCTCTCCACTGTTTGAAAAAATGTGGCGCACAGGCATTGCTCGGACGCCTCCAAAGATGATAGAGATGTTGTCAAGGAGGTCATAGATTTGGTAATGGCTAACCTTAGCACCTTCAATGAGAACAAGAAGAATATCTGGCTACGACCAGAGAACTTGGCTAAGGCCAGGTGAGGGACTGAATCCAAGGATTTTGTCATCCCTGCTGCTTCTTCTACAAAGAAGAAGTCAAAGAAAAAGCAGAGGTCTTTGAGGATCGAGGAGCCATTCGAGCGGCTAGGGAAGAGTCATCGAGCTGAAACCTCGAAGCGTCCGGTGACTACTGTTGTGCCCTCCTCATCCGATGACGATAATGATGTTATAGCGCCCCTTGTGAGGAGGTTGAGACCTCCACAAACAGCGCCAATCCGAGAGGCTGAAGGTGCCAGACCTTCAGCCACAGTTAAGTCCTCTCGGTAGCCTTCTGGGCCTGTATGCCAGCTCGCGGAGTCATCTGTTGCCCAGTCTTCTCCTAATGAGCCAATGCCTGACATCTATTCTAAGTTTGCCGGTAATGTCTCAGACTGGATTGATAATCCACCCGAGGACACCGACGAGGGACAGGCTATGAGGGAGGTTGAGGCGACTCAGGCTGAGGAAGTAGCGATGATGACGACGACTACTATTGCTGATGCTGCTGAGGCCGAGGAGAGTCATGCCACGGAGCTGCCTGCCATAGAAACTGCTGAGCTTCCATGCCTTGCAATCCAAGTTTATAGTGTAGTGATGATTTTGCCCGCGGCCCCTGAAGAAGCTCTGGTCGAGGACGGCACAGGGACTCCACTTGCTGCTGAAGCAGAGATTGGGGCTGAGGATTATTATGAAGTGGCTGGACCTCTAGTCTTGGATGAAGTTGTTTCTGTGCCTAAGGTCAAGGCTGAGGTTTCCGTGGTACAGGAGACTGTGACCACAGAACCCGATGAGCCAAAAGCTTCCAGAGGGGAGAGCACTTCTAGGAGTTCATTTGTGACTAAGGTACTCCTTTATCATTCTCTTGGCATTGCCCTCTTCTGTTCATACTTGTCTTGCTTTTACAGCTTCAGGACATGGCCGGCGGCCTTCGCATGATTGTCAGTGAGGCCGCCCAGATTTACGAAGAGCTGGAAGCTTCCAGGTCCTTGGGGGATTGCGTCCAAGGTTTAGAGCTCAAGCTTGCTGAAGCCGAGAGCCGCATTTTTACCCTGGAAGGCTAACTGAAGGAGTAAGAGAGGTTGCACATCGTTCTCCGAGGTAGGAATCTCCTACTGGAACATAAGCTCAGGACCTCATTGAAGCCTGACGACATCACACTGGCCCTCGAATGCAAGTACTGGGATGCCATTAAGATGTGCCGCCAGATCATGAAGCTTTTGGTCTCGAGGTTTTTTGGTACTCTCTTTGACCCGAGGAACTCTAGTGCTCAGCGTAAAGATGACTTAATCAGTCTCCCAGTAAGTTGGAGGTCTTTTGAATCTTCACAATCGGGGCTATTCAATGAGCCAGGGTCGCTAGACAGCCAGGATCCTTGGAGAGGTCGGAGAACTCAACTTGTTGATGTGTTTTATTGTACATATTTTTTTTTGTATACTGTTGTACATATGTTGGATACATGAAAGAAATTCATATTATTTTAGTGTTAGTATTTTGTTTGTTTTATTTGGACTACTCGAGTGTTTGATTCTTTTGTGACATGCTGTTAAAGAAATTTTGTCTTTTATTAGTTTAATGTTTGAACCTTTTAACCGTATTAGGCTGAAGATAATACCTCTAGGGCGTCGCATACTTGTTATTCTAAACTCCCTAAGTTTTAATCCCAATCTCTAAGGTCGCTTGGCATCATGGCAAAGTTTTAAATTTGACCTCTTGAGCCACTCGGATATAACCGAGTTTTAAGGACAACCTCCTGGGTCGCTCGGACATAGTTGAGTTTTAAGTATGACCTTTTAGACCACTCGGACATAGCCGAGTTTTAAGTATGATTTTTTGGGTCGCTTGGTCATAGCCGAGTTTTAGAGCAAGTAAAAGGGTTGCTTTCACTTGATTTAGGGGCAGCCTAAATCTTGTGAGTTGATGAGATGACATACAAACATTCAATGAAGTGCAAGACAGGAAACAAGGAAAAATGAACTTTCTCATATCAATGAAACATGTTATAAACACATCGGATGATGCATTTTGCCTTACATGGTCATCTGTACATATATTTTCTGATAGTATTTTTTGAGGTGTGCGGCATTCCATGTCCGAGGGACTAGCATGCCTTCTTGGGTGCACAACTTATATTCCCCATTTTGAAGGATGGCCGAGATTAGGAATGGCCCTTCCCAATTTGGGAAGAGTTTATTCTGACCGGTATTTTTATCCGTAGCCTCTATGCTTCTTAATACTAGGTCCCCTATTTCGAACTGTCGTGCATTTATCTTTTCATTATAATATCAAGTTACTCTCTGTTGGTTTGCCGCTATCCTTAGCCTTGCAAGATCTCATGCTTCCTCGAGTAGATTGAGACTCTTACGAAGTCTCTGATCGTTGCTACTCAGGTCATAGCACTCAACTCGAAGACTTGGAAGTCTAACTTCCACTGGGATGACCGCCTTTGTCCCATAGCACAGGCTGAAAGGTGTCTCTCTTGTAGGCTCCCTCGGCGTTGTTCTATACGACCAGAGGACGGACAGCAACTCGTATACCCATGAGCCCCTAAAGTGCTCCAGCTTTGTCTAAAGTCCATGTAGGATTGTGCGGTTTGTGACATTTACTTGCCCGTTGCTCTGTGAATACGTGATCGACGTATGGACCAACCTGATCCTTAGGCTGGTACAGTACTTAGCATACTGTTTTCCAGTGAACTGGATCCCATTATCAATCACGATGCACTCGGGAATCCCAAACCTATACACAATATTCTGCCAAATAAATTTTGTGGCATTCTGCTCTGTTATCTTCGCTAATAAATCCCAATGATTAGAAACCTTTTTTGCCCTACTGCAATCGGAAGATGGCCAAGTATGTCTAGCCCTCATTGAGTAGAGGGCCATTGTCAATTGTAGTACTCGGAGTTCAATGTGGGATTGGTGAGCCATGTTGCCATGGACTTGATAATTTTCACATTTGCGTACGAAATCCATGGTATCATACTTCATGATTGGCTAATAGTATCATTGCCTCATGAGTTTGAAGTTGAGATTCTTGCCTCCAATGTGGAATCCACAAATCCCAATGTGCACTTCTTGGAGAGCATAATTGTCTCCTCGGGAGTGAGACACCGTAGGTAAGGGGTCGAGAACCCACACTGATACAATTGACCGTCCATGATAATGTACCAACCCACTGTCTTCTTCACCTTCTTGGCTGCGTTCGCGTCCTTAGGCAATGTCCTGTCAGACAAATACCTCAAGCAGTGGGTCATCCAAGTATTGGTACTCAAAACTTGCATCACTTCTGGCTCGGGATCTTCGATGCTTAAATTGTGCAGAACTTCTCACATCCCTCGGGTATATTGCTCTGAGTCTCCGGACGCTGCTGCCTTTGCCAGCATGTCAGCCTTCCCGTTCTCTTCTCTTTGGATATAGACAAATTCTACCTTTCCGAAATTCATGGTCAAGCTTTGGACCTTTGAGAGATATTTGGAGAGTTGTGGGCTGTTAACCTTGAAATGTCTGCGGACTTAGTTAACGACCAATTCGGAGTCACTGTAGATAACCAAGTTTTTAACAGAGCATTCCCTGGCTAACCGGAGTCCCACTAGTGATGCTTCGTACTCCACGGCGTTGTTTGTGGCCGAGAACCAAAGGGTCATTGAATATTTTATCTCCAACCCCTCAGGCGTTCGTAACACAACTCCAGCTCCACAACCATTCTTCATTGAGGAGCCATCTACGTGCAGTGTCCATATTGTTGTCTCCTTTGGCTCATCTGCATCACGATGGTCTGGATCACCAAGGGTCAGGGTCGCTATCTCAATAATAAAGTCTGCTAGGGCCTGATATTTCAATGTTGGCCTCGGACAAAACTCTATGTCAAACTCTCCCAACTCAATGGCCCACTTGATCAGTCTTCTTGATATCTCGGGCTTCTGCAGGATTGCTCTAATGGCTGATCGGTCAGGACCACTACTTTGTGTGCTCGGAAGTATAATCTAAGCTTCCGAGCAGAATACACCAGTACCAAAGCTATTTTCTCCACGTAGGGATACCTGGTCTCTACGTCAGCTAAGATCTTGTTCACGTAAAACACAAGTTGCTGCCTGTCATGCTGCTGCTGTACCAACACCAAGCTCAGGGCCGTGTCGGACACAACAAGGTACAAATATAGCTCCTCGCCTAGTCGGGGAGAAGCTAAGAGAGGAGGGTTTGACAGATAGCCTTTGAGTCCTCGAAACGCCTCATCGCGGTCATTATTCCATTGAAAGTCATTGGTCTTCGCTCCTCTTAAGGTCTTGAAAAAGGGCAAGTGCTTCTTGGCCGATTTTGCCAAGAAGCAATAGGGAGCAACTATACGCCCAGTGAGTTTTTAGACTTCTTTTATTGACCGAGGAGATTGCATGTTAAGGACGACCTTAATCTTCTTGGGGTTTGCTTCAATTTCTTAGTATGAAATGATATAGCCCAGGAACTTCTCAGATGCCACTCCAAATGTACACTTGGCCAGGTTGAGTTTCATCCAGTGAACTCTGAGCATACTGAAGGTCTTGTCCATATCTTGAATGTGATGGTCGGTTGTTTTACTTTTGACGAGTATGTCGTTCACGTAAACCTCCACATTCCACCCGATCTGACCTTCGAATATTTTATTTACGAGCCGCTGGTAAGTTACACCTATATTCTTGAGGTCAGAGGGTATGACTTTGTAATAGTATGTCCATTGGTCCGTCATGAATGGCGTGTACTCCTCGTCTTCAGGGCTCGTCTTTATTTGATTGTAATCCGAGTACGCATCCAGAAAACTTAAAAGTTCATGGTTAAACGTTAAGTCTACAAGTTGATCAATTCTGAACAGAGGAAAGCTGTCCTTGGGGCATGCTTCATTGAGGTCCATGAAGTCCACGCACATTCTCCACTTCCCATTATTTTTCTTGACCATGGCCACGTTCGATAGCCAGTCCGGGTACTGCACCTCTCGGATGAATCCAACATCCATGAACTTTTTTACTTTCTCACATATGGCCACCAATTTCTCTATTGAATAATTTCTGCATTTTTGCCTGATGGGTCTGTGACGAGGATTTAGGCCCAGTTTGTGGACCATTATTTCTGTAGAGATCCCCAGCATGTCACTTGGTATCCGGGCAAAAACGCCTGAGTTTTTTCACAGAAAACTGATAAGCTGGTCTCGAACGATTTGGGGCAGAGAACTCCCTATCTGGACGTACTTATTTGGGTCTCTAGGATCCAGTGGGACTCGGACAGTAGGTTCTCCGGATTGTGCCTGCTGTAGTGTCACTTCATCCTGCAGGTCAAGGTCTTCTAGAGGTTGGGAAAAAGACGTCTATGTGACTTCGAACAAGTAGTATGTTCACCCGGCAGCTTGGTCTCCAAGGACTTCCCGAATCCCAAATAAAGTCAAAAATTTTATCTTTAGATACAGGATAGAAATGACAACTCCGAAGGCGGTCAAGTAAAGCTGTCCGAGGATTGCGTTGTAAATAGATGGGAGGTCCACAACCAAGAATGTGAGGACCTTAGACGCGATCCTTGGGTACATTCCTAGCATGGTTTCTAACTAGATGACACCCTGAACTGGTACTGGCTTGTTGTCCAGTCCGTAGAGAGGTCGTTCAGTTGCTCTTATTTGAGTTATCTTAAATCTTAATTTAAAATACGCATCAAGATAAAGTAAATTTTGTGAACTTCTATTATCAATAAAAACTCGTTTCATTTGGTAGTCATTTATCCCATCTGAAACGAGTGTGGTTACAACCAGGGGATTAGAGTGAGGGGAAATTACATTGGCCATATCTTCATTACTAAAGCTAATAACATCATCCCTGTTTCCTACCATCGGTCTCTTCACCGCAATGATCTCCCAAGTGTCTTCACAGGTCGGACGAGTTGATACCATATTTATAACCCCCATAGCTACTCTTTCCCTAGGCTGGTCAGCCTCAATATCACCTGCTATTCTGAATCCTTGTCCAGGTATTTGCAGGAAGCGGTTGAGGTAACTTCTCCTTATTAGCTCTTCGATCTCCTTCTACAATGTCCGGCAGTCCTCCGTACTGTGACCTCCATAGCAATGGTAGTAGCAGTACTTCGACTGGTCGCTACCTTCTGGATTCTTTAGTACTTTGAGCAAATTCAAAAATTTCTCGTCCCGAACCTACATTAAGACATTGGTACGAGTGTCG
Source organism: Nepenthes mirabilis (assembly GCA_025585075.1). Classification (NCBI taxonomy): domain Eukaryota; kingdom Viridiplantae; phylum Streptophyta; class Magnoliopsida; order Caryophyllales; family Nepenthaceae; genus Nepenthes; species Nepenthes mirabilis. The sequence goes on from JAODPA010026780.1 coordinate 8,414, forward strand.
TTTAGAGAAGTGAGATTTATTGGGCTGGGCTCCCTTCGAATGGCCTGCTCTGACTTATACAACTTCTTTATTGTTTGGGGACCTGAACGGTTCCCGCCCTTTCTTCTCCCTTTCACCACCATCGGGTGAAAGTTTTCATCCTTTTCTGGCCTCTTCGTGTAATTGGCGTCTTCAACCGTGATGTATGTTCACGCCACAGCCTTGACCTCTGCGAACATTTGGAGACCCTTGTGAATAAGGTGCTTAAATAAAGCCCCTCCTTCCATGGCAGACAAAAACGCGTTCAGCTTCACCTCATCGGCCAACTTTGGAATCTGCCTAGCCTCCGCTATGAATCGGGCCAGGAATCCCCTCAAGCTCTCCCTAGCGTCCTACTTCACTCAAGTGAGGTGCTAGGGTTGTTTCTCTATCCTCCGGCTAGAGGCGAACTGCAAGAGAAAACTTACAGCCAGCTCGCTGAAGGAGTGAATGGAATCAGCTGGCAGTCCGTAGAACCACACTCTCACGTCGCCCTTAAGTGTCAATGGAAAGCACTGATATATGGTCATCTCATCTAAGTTTTGGAGGTTCAGATGCTCGTGAAAGTGATTAAGATGATCTATGGGGTTAGCACTCCCATTGTAGACATTGAGGTTTGGCATTTGAACTTCAGGGGGAGTGACCTTATCCTAATCTCCGCCGTAAATGGAGATTGGAGTAAGTCAACTCCTACTCCGTTGTTTCTGCCAAAGACTCGGTTCTCTACTTTTTCCAATCTCTCCTCCACATGTGGTGGGGTCACCGTCTTCTTCTCGTTAAAGTAATTCCTCAACTCGTATGGTCCTTGTACTGCTTGCGGTTCTAGGACCCCCTAACCCTAGGAGGTGCGTCATCACGGGGAGCCACCTCCTAAACGACGCGCTCCTGGTTGTTGCGAATAGAGCTAGGATTGTGCTTCTTTGGGCTCTCCTCTTGAACCCGAGAACCTAAGCGACCTTCAAGTCGGTGAGGGACTTTATTGCTTGAAGGGACTTGGGTCCTCGAAGCCTCGTGCTAGCTGGCTTGCTTGCTGGGGTGTTTCTTCCCCTTACCCCTATTCTGAGACATCGTGGTCTGAGAGGCCTTGGAAGGCGCTCCCTTCATCCGCTCGTCCATCTTTGAGCAGAGAGTCCGAACAACCCTGGACACGTCGTTCATCCTTATGGCCAATGCCCTTACGACTGGATCAGGATGGCCTCTATTCTAGCACACGCAGTAGGGCCGTTGTCACATGAGGCTGCGTCTTTGATAAGGGCACTTGCTTGTGCTTTCGTTTTCATCATATTTGACTTTGGAAAAAGTGTAGGGAAACTTCTGGAAGATTTCTAAAAAATGTGAAAAATTGACTTTTAGTTGTTTCCCACTGACGGTGTTAATGTTGCGTCCTCGAATTTTATGCACTTATACGGATGAAGATCCAGCTGAGTCTGTGGATCACTTCTGAGTACTTAGGCAAGATGAGTACAACACAAAGAGTGAGATGAAGTAGAGAAAAAAAGTATGAGGACTAAGGTACGCAGATTTTTTATATAGAAAACATTCTCTTAAACGAGAAGGAAAAACCACATGACATTTATCTAAGAACTTGCTTCACTATTGCGTTTAGTTACAAGTGAGGACGAGATTATAGGGGAGTAATAGACTGCTCTCAGGCCTTTTCTCTTTCCTCTCTCTCTATAATAACTACACAAGTGTAAATATTGGGATCATTTGTTTGGTAGATAATTAATGTATTTATAATAATTGAGTCTTCTTTTGTGGGGCATCCACGTGGCGCTGACATGTGTAGAGAAGTTTGCCACCAACTCCACCAATCCAGTTTACTGTGCCAGGAAGGTTGCGTGCATACTAGTTGACTTTACGTGCTATCACATCTGTAATAATTGGGCATGCTCTACAGGCCATCATTTCTTCTGCCGTCTGACAAGGTCATCTGTCAAATCTCTAACACCCTGATTTTGCAGACGTGATGACGTCCGAGACCCATCCCTGAGTCCATAGGCCTGAGTGGACTTTGAGTTTACTATCTCACGCGGGCTAATCCTACTGTCTGGACTTCTTAAGTTTCTATGGCATTAGGGCCCAATTCCATGATAATTAATCTCCAAAATGGATTTTGAGTATCAGTACCCATCAAAAATTAAAAAATATATAAATTTTGAATATATATATAATATTGAATGGAGGTTAAAAGATTTCTATAATTATTTATAGTTTTTAAGTATCCATTCATAGCATTGCATATTTTATGTCGTTTATTATAGCTAATGATGAAAATATTATGTCAATGTTCAAGATGGGTTTGATCAATCTAATGCAAATATGAGTATCAAACTTTTTATTAAAACTAAAATTAATCAATGTGCCTAGTTCTTTTGTTTATAGTCCTTCCCTATATAATAATGAGAGTATGACATTCACTAAATGTTCTCGTCTTTACTTAAAACTCGATGAATATTGTGAAAAAACCATTGCTGGTGAGCACCATATGTTACTTATAGAGTATAATTATATTATAACCCTAAGTTGAATGACCCCATAATAGCATTTTCAAAAGACATTAATATGAATAATGTTAAGACTTCTCTGAATGATAATGAAATTATATTCATTGATGATAGTAATCATTCGAATAACACTGATATTAAGAGTGAAGGAGTTGCTCGGTGTGTGATAACTCCTACTCCTCATCTTGTAAGTTCAACTATTTTTAATCCTTTGGTCAAATATTTTTCGAACATTAACATTAACTTTATTAATGTACACAATTATTTAGATGTATTTTTTAATGCTCTAATTTTTGAATCCAAGAACAAGCACTATTAAAATAGCCTAATATTTTATTATAAAGCCAGTACAGTAAAATACAGAGCCGATTGTAAATAGATAGTTAGAATTGTACATAAAAAATCATTATTTTGAAAGGTTATAAAGCATTTTGGTTCCAATACATGTTTATTCTTATGAATCTCTATAAAATTTCTACTGCTACATTTGTACTTGATAGCTCATCTTAGTTCAAGTGAGGATTGATTCAAGCTATTATGTACCTTACATTATTGAAGATATTAATGAACTGTATAATTTTTATTTATTGTACATAAAAGCTTGGATAGGAAAAAAATTGCCAATGTTTACGGCGAATGAAAGTTGTCGCATGAGTAACTACCCATTAGATTTCTACATTATAAGCTTTTAACCCTGATAATATTGTGTTTTATATATATAAGAGGCAATTGCTAGTGATATGATAGATTTTTTTTGTTTCCTCTTGTGAAAAGATCAAAATTGTAAGCTTTTCAGGTGTTTTATAAATTTATCTGTCTCTAGAAAGAGTATAAGAAAGTTATATACGATCTGCTCTTGAAAAATTGACCACTATATCAATAATTGATATATTATTTAGAGTCAATATGAAATCAGTTTATAATTATTTTACTAATTTATTACTAGTAGTCCTAATAATGGTTTTTATTCCATTTAATTTATCTAATTTTATACTCTTTTTCATTGTGTACATTGAGTATAAGAAAGTTCCTTATTCCACCAAGTGGCGCAAAATATAGATGAAAGTATTAAGACATGCCTAATCATTGTTCATTTTTATAGAATTACAATGCTAAGCATAATCCCATATAACAATGTTTAGCATTGTTATAACAACTTTATATATAACTGTCCTGTCGAACAATGGAGACCAAAATCCCACACATTTTATTTGATAGTGGATGAGGCAGCCATCATGCTTTAAGACATGGTTGTTATGACTAAATTATGGGTTGAAAGCAATCCAAAAATCAATAATACTCATATTAAGTGAGTATAACTGTGTGAGTATCTATTAGATCGTGATCCCAATAGTGTTTAAAATTGTCAATATTTGAAACTGTAGTAACTTCTAGATATCCTTTTGAGAGCTACCATTAGATGCATATCAATATATTGTTTAATGTTATGGTCTGACATAAAATTTTTCTTCTAATAAAAAAAATATTACTTTAAAAAAAAAATTAAAAATCGTGTTCTATCTTCATTAAAAGATATTATGATATAATTACGTATCATTGGAGTTTGATTTGTTGTAGTTGGCTTTATAGGGAGCCATGCAAAGCTACCAACCTTAATTTGTTGGATATTAGAGATGGGTTGTTTTTATCTTATAAAGAATATGAGATAAGGCACCTAAAGTTTGCTCCCAACTTTAAACCCATAAAATTTATTCATAGATATAAATGGACATATGTGACATTGGTAGCCACA